>JBBNBP010002669.1:0-33012 GCA_039737535.1 Lagodon rhomboides | reverse complement strand
GATGTCTTGATGTGGGAGATGATTCTGCTGGCCTGCTCCTCATCTCTGAATCTCTTCCTGAAGTACTCCTCCTTCTGTGGGTCAGTGAACCCTCTGACCTCTGTCACCATGTCAACACACCCAGGAGGGATCTGATTGGCTGCTGCAGGTCGTGTGGTTATCCAGAGGTGAGCAGAGGGAAGCAGTTTCCCCCTGATGAGGTTTGTCAGCAGCACATCCACTGAGGTGGACTCTCTAACATCAGTCAGGATCTCAGTGTTGTGGAAGTCCAGAGGAGGTCGACACTCATCCAGACCGTCAAAGATGAACACAACCTGGAACTCTTCAAACCTGCAGATTTCTTTGGTTTCAGTGAAGAAGTGATGAACAAGTTCCACCAAGCTGAACTTTTTCTCTTTCAGCACATTCAGCTCTCTGAAGGTGAATGGAAATGTGAACTGTATGTCCTGGTTGGCTTTGTCTTCAGCCCAGTCCAGAGTGAACTTCTGTGTTAAGACTGTTTTCCCGATGCCAGCCACTCCCTTTGTCATCACTGTTCTGATTGGTTCATCTCTTCCAGGTGAGGCTTTAAAGATGTCTTCTTGTCTGATTGTTGTTTCTGGTCTGTGTGGTTTCCTGGATGCTGTTTCAATCTGTCTGACCTCATGTTCATCATTGACCTCTGCAGTCCCTCCCTCTGTGATGTAGAGCTCTGTGTAGATCTGATTCAGAAGGGTTGGGTTTCCTGCTTTAGCGATCCCCTCAAACACACACTGGAACTTCTTCTGAAGGTTAGATTTGAGTTTACGCTGACAAACTGCAGCAAGATGTTCTAAATGAACATACAACAAAAAAGATCATTAAGTTATTTATAAAGAAAATATGACAATTTCCTTCCCCTAAAGTAGCACATATAAACATGTTTTCCATGTTTTTCCTCCATCTGTTGAGACATTACAAATTGTCTCATTGATCCAGGATGTTAAATCTTTAGAGAAATCCTCTTACTGCTCTGCAGACAGTCAGCCAGCTCCTCCTGCTTCATTCTCCTCAGGAAGTGAAGTGTGATCTTCAGAAATGCCTCTCTGCTGCTCCTCCTCTGCTCTTCATCTTCACCATTCAACACCTCCTCATCCTCCCTCTGACTCTCTGAGCATTCTGGGTAATCTGAACTCAGAACCTTCTGGACCTTCTTCAGCTCATTCTTCACAAAAGTCACAATGTTCTCCTCCAGCAGCTGAAACAGAATATTATGTGAATGACAACATTTAACATCATGGAGCCAAACATCAGATCCATGTTGGACAGATTCACCACTGGTCTGTAAAGTGCAGCATGGAGATTATTGTGAACAGACTGGATGTAAAAGTAGTTGTTGTTCATGTACAGTACAGACCATAAATATGGAGTCCAGGTGTGTCTGATGCTGCTGGACAGACGGACCTCTGGGAACCTCTGAGCTCTCCTGGTCGACTCTGTGGAGGAATCATGAAGAATCAGTCACATTGTGTCTGTCCACTCAGAGACAAACACAAGCTGAAGGTCCTTTGAGTTAAAGTGTTGATGACATCATTGAATCAGATGGTTTCCTCTGACATCAAAGTGTTGCTTGTACTGCTGATCCCACTGTGAATCAACAGTCAGTCAGTTTACTGGGTTGGTTCAGCAGCTTGTCTGGTTTAGTCCCTCCAGCTCTTGACCCGTTTAATACTGTGGAACACAAAGCTAACACAAGCTAGCGGGATGCTAACTGTCCAGTGCAAACTGGTGAAGAGTCTCAATAAACTTGTATTCAATTGAGATTCCAACATTGGAGAATGAAAAAAATTATTCATTCTGTCTTTTTGTTTTTGTTTATGTTTCTGCAATAAATTTGAATCTGACAACAAAAAACTAAAATACTGGTTTGTTTTTTGTACAAACTTGATTTTGATATTTAATTTGTCTGATTTGTGACCTGAAAGTCATTTAATGACTTTTTTGTGTGTTGCTTTTGGGAGATTAACGTCACAACGGCCAAAATATAAAGATAATAATGAATTCATCATTTGTAAATATGAGCTATATTCATGTAGACATGACTTGCAGTAAGAAAAATTTTTTAACGTCTCATGCTCCACATAACTTTAGACGTATTTGTGACACTTTATTATTTTTGTATATTTAATAAATATTATAAAACAGTAAAATGTTCTGCCTTCAGTTCATATCTTTGTCTCAAGTGTCTGAACTATATTTAATAGATCAGAAAATAAATTATTTGTTTTTATATATTTAACATCTAATCGGCTGATATATCAGTTATCAGAGTTTTTTACTCCTTCATATGGGTTTTGGTACCGGCCCCATGAGGTCCGGATGGGTCGGGCCCTTGTAACGTCAGATATAACACACAGCCCTTCCTCTCCTCAGCAGCAGGGTCAGAGTTCAGCAGGAGGTGAGTCACTGCTGTTTGTCCACAGGAGGAACACTATCCTGTCAGAGTTGTTTAGGGACGAACATGAAGAAATGTGAACCTGTCCTTTAATACTAATCCTGCTCTGACCTCCATCATCACTCTGAGAACATGAAGATCATCAGGACAACTGGTCAGACTGGATTTAATGAGGACAAACATCAACAGAGAGACACATGACAACAACTTACTGTCTGTCGGAGGAATGTTCTTGTTTGAAATGAATAATATTGTCTTTTGACCGGTCACTCTTGAAGGACACACAGCTGGACTCAGGTCCATGTTCAGGTTCAGATTCAGTTCCAGTAGAATCTGGTCTCCTGTTGGACAGAGAAGAAGACCACCAGAGATGTTAATTCACTTTTTATTCTTCTTGCTGGAGAAACCATCAGCTGTCAACAAGAAAAGGATCAACACAGCAGAGTTCAATAAAACATGAAGCTGAATGATTTCAGTCTGTGGATCATGAATTCATTTTGACAGATAACAAACTTTACTGACGGGAACATCAGACTAAAAACTCTTTGGAGGATCTCCACTTGTTTTGTGCAGCTCAGACTTCTCAAGCTTCATATTATCCTCAGCTGAACTTCATGAAGTATTTTTACACAGAACAAGGATGGTGAATTTTGTCCTCCATCATCACTCTGAGAACATGAAGATCATCAGGACAACTGGTCAGACTGGATTTAATGAGGACTAACATCAACAGACAACTTACTGTCTGTCTGAGGGATGTTCTTGTTTGAAATGAATAATATTGTCTTTTGACCGGTCACTCTTGAAGGACACACAGCTGGGCTCAGGTCCATGTTCAGGTCCATGTTCAGGTTCAGGTCCAGTGGTTTTAGAGGGAGGGCCTCCCTCCTCTCTGTCCGCACACTGATTCATGCTGCTCAGCTCACACTCACTTTCTATCTGGAGAGGAAACACAAATCATTCATCTGCACATCAACTGAAATCAGCCTTTGGGTCAGAACCGTCCACTCTTGAAGGACAAAATGTCTGAAAGTCGACTTCCTCTTCTAACATTTAAACTCAGAGCACATTATTCCAGAACTCACTGACTCTATTAATACAGATTTCACTAAATGGCTGCTGCAGGACATCAAACCAGAACTAAATCATGTCATTAAATCCATTTGTCTTCTGTTTTTTACTGTTCTCTACTAATAAAGTCGCTCACAGCAGTGACCTGAAATCTGGAGGCAGATGTGAAAATGTCTTCTGACAGAAAAGAGACAGTGGACTGAACCAGGACCTGTCTTCACACGTCTGCAGGAAGGAAAGTGATGTCATCAGTGTGAGTTGTATTTCAAAATAAAAGACTTTTGTCACACGGTAACACCAGTGACTCCAGAGGATGATCTCTCACTATATGTTTTATAATATTTACTTTGAATGTTATTGATGTCATTTCTACGTAAACATGATGACATTTTAAACGGTATAAAAACAGTCACTTTCCTTCTGTACATGACTGTGGAGACTTCCTGTGGAGCTTGGAGTGTTAAATAACTAATTAAAAACAAACACTGACAAGTTGATTTAACCAAGAGGCAGAAATTGTTCTAATAACCTGTTTTTTTATTGTAAAATATGAAAGTCTCAGCTGTGTTCAGGTGGGTTTTGTCTCACTGACGTCACGTCTCCTGTCAGAACATCAGCTGCTGGACTTGGATCAGTCCACTAGATGACGTCATGACGCTGTGGTGGAGTCAACACACACGTTTCTCTGATATCTTTTAATCTGAAAGAGTCAATCTGGTCATCTGTTGTTTATTTAAAACATTTATGTGCAAAGTAAAAATGAGAATCTCTTCCTGTGAGAAGTAATCAGGAGCAGAAATACTCAAGCAGTGGCGGCTGCTGGTCTTTCAAGGAGGGGAAGCTCATTTTTCCGGCCTACATCATAAATGTGTTTGTCTATTTATTATATATATTATTATTATTCAGGACACCTGAAAAGACCTGTTACTTTTCCCCACCTTTTGCATAAATCAATCTTAGGAGCTGACCTGCCCTGCTGTTTAACTCTAACAACATTCATATTATCTGCCATGATGTGCACCTTGCTAATGCTAGCAGCTGGAGCTGCTGCGCCAGGCTACTGTGAAGTGTGACCGCCTGTGAGTGTGAGTGGTCGTGACAAAGTCGCTGGGGATCGGTAAAGTCTCCGGATCAGTTCAGAACAACGGAATGAAAAACTTGGAAAATGCTCCGGTGGATGTTTATTCTTCAAGATCGCAGATTCGCTCATTTGGCTGTCAGTCAAAAAAGGATTCCGCCTCAGACAGCTCATCCAATCATCATGCAGAAGCCGAGCGTCCGGGCCAGCCCACTGCCCCATAGACTCCCAGAGACGCTGAGCGTCCGATGGGCGGGACAAAGCCCAGCATTTATCCAATGACCGTCTGGTTTCGCTGCAGTGGAACAACCCGCTCTACGCTTCCCCATTGAAGTCAGTAGAAGCTGAGCGTCCGACTGTGGAAAGCGCTGTGGCGCTGCGGGGATGAATGAGAAGGAAGTTGCGCTGGTTACCTGTGATAAGTAGCTGATTCTGAACAAAAGATGAAGGCTTTCTAGCGCGTATTTAGTCAATGAAATGTACACACAGCGGTACATATTTCACCACTTTTTTTTTTTTTTTGTGACATTTTAGGGGAAGCTGAGCTTCCCTTGCAGTCTTAGAGCAATCGCCACTGTACTCAAGTAACGTAACGGGCTACTTTAAGTACTAACACTAAGAGCCGACGTGTTCCTGCTGACTGCTGCTCAGTGATGAAGTTATATTTGTATGAATTAAATCCACCTTCAGACTCCTGGATGTCCTCTTACTGCCTCCTCATCAGTCCTGGACTGTAAATACAACCACAGATTATTCACCGACACCAGCAGCTGCTCTCCAGCCGCGTCTAGTGCGTCAGACAGCGGGAGAGCGGCGGCTCGTCTCGGCCTCCTCCACAGGCTGATTCAGGCAGGAGAAGCTGCCTTCAGTCATCAGTAAGTGGAGCTACACACTGACAACCACTCTGTGTCCAAACACTGACCAACTAACTCCACTTCTACTCTCATTTCACCGGCTACACTCCTACAGTGATCCAATAACGATGCTGCATTCTGACTATTCAAGTTGCGTTGGGCCCCAGAAATGATGCAACACGTCTTCCCCTCGTGTGAATTCAGGTGGAATTGTTTCAAACTTTGATGGAGGTTTTGCTTCGTCCTCTAATCTCATCAGGAACATCTGGTCACCAGAAGAGGAAGCAGCACCATGACAGTGAGCAGTAAACATGAGTTCATGTTCCAGCCTGCAGCTTCTCTCTCCTCAGTCTCTCCTGCTAAACCGACACTGCAGTACTTCATTACTTTCACCTGTGGAAGTTAGTACAGCAGACAAATCCTTCAAAATAAAAGTGTGTCTCTTGATGTCGAGCAATTTGAGACAAATTGTCTCAAATTGATCACATTTCAGTGGACAGTGACAGAAAGACACTTCCTGTTGGAGGAGTGTTCACAGCTCTGACAGCTCATTCAGTGACACTTTTATTCGTTCATTACAAAATAAAAGCTTTCATCTGCTCACCGTCCTCTGAATGCTGCTTCCTGCTGTCTACACATCAACTCCTGACGACCAACTAACTCCACCTCTGCTCTTCCTCCACCGTTCTCCTCTCAACATGGAGGATGGTGTTTTTAATGGCGGCTGTTTGAACTCACAGCTGTGAATTTGTAGAAATGAACAATGGAGCAGCAGATTGTTGATGTTTCTAGTGTCGCTAAGCTAACGACAGCTTGTGTTGATGAGTCAAACATTTTAAATGTGTTACATTTCCTTCAGCTGGAGGTTCACACGGACACAACTGTCTGCACCACAACGATCAGAGTGAATGAGACTTTGGACCGGCACCACCCGAAGAGGCTGTTAGAGTTACACATTAATCACATTGTTTCAATCATATCAGTGAAATCTGATAACTTTTATATTTATTGAGAGTGTAAAGGTCAAATACATGTTCAGCTGTAGTTACTTTGGTTCAACAAAGCTACTAGAAAAGCTTGATACTTTGTGAGTTTTTAACTAGAACCGCATCAAACACACAGTAAAGTTACATGTTAGTGTTTGTGACTGTGATTCAGTTCAGGTCCAGTGTGAATGAGGTGTGTTTGACGATGAGTTAACGAGCAGATTAAACTGATCTCAGTTCAGTCAGAGAGAGAAACTTGAGTTCAGACGGTGGACGGTTGGATTTTTCTGTTTATAATGAAAATAGGAGTCAAAATATTTCCTTTCTTGACATTTAGTGAGTTTATTTTGTTGACTTATTAGACTCAGTAGTGAACTGGCTGCTTTTCCATCTCCAGCTGAAACTCCAGGCTGTCAGACTGTCACCTCTGAGCTACAGAGTGCTGTTAGGAGACAGGACGGACAGAGACAGAGACTCTTTGACAGGACGTCAACACTGTTGTTTCTTCACTCTGCTCACAATGTTAGCTCGTTAGCTGAATGTTAGCTCATTAGCTGAATGTTAGCTCGTTAGCTGAATGTTATTGTAAAGTTAAATCATATCTTACCTTTAAAGGACTGAAAGCAGCAGGTGAGAGCAAACACAGTCCGTCCTCAGCTGCTGACGGTCTCTCAGGTGTGCTTCATCACAGGAGGAGGAGCCCAGGTGAGCTCTCACACTCTGTTTACACGCCCTGATGCCTGCTGGGTCCTAGTGCTCAACCCTGTGCTTAAAGCTTGCTGGTTGACATTATGGAAAGTCTTGGTGTTGTAAAAAGTCATTAACTTGTCTCAGACTTTGCTGTGTTGGGTCTTTTATGGAATAAAAACTGGAAAGTTCTTCGGAAACCTGAATATCAAAGGCAAAGATGCAAAACTGTGAATCTAAAGTGTTTTTGAGGACTTTTATGAAGAATATAAACTATTTAAATGATTTATTGTTTATTGATGCACTATTTTATCGATCGACTAAAGTACAACGTTGAGGTATTTGTACTTGAGACACCATCAAACCTGCGTGAGAGCTTCGTCCAAAGCCTTTTTCTTATAAATGTTTAAAGTTTCAGGTTTGTTTTTCATGTCTGATCGAGCTGCTTTCATCATCTTAACATCCTGTTCTTCAGGCTGATGGAATGGTGGGGACACAACCTGGACACTCGCTTCCAGATGAGCAACGGTCAGCAGAAATCATTTTGAAAGGTGTGATCACTCACCTCCACATTTCTGGGGCCAGTGCTGCGAGGTTAAAGCTGCTGTTTGCTGCCATCTGGTGGTCTCACAGGATATTACATCTACCACATTTGTGTATGAACACAGAGACTCTGTTCATACAGTAAATGACTGACTCAAGTCTCAGACGGCTCCAGGTGTTTTGTGTTGTTAACAGTGTTTATTTCTTGTGTTGTCAGTGTTGGAGCTGCAGCCCGGTGTGAGCGGCTTCAGACTGTCCAACCAGCCCATCCTACTGGTCTGCCCCCTGCAGGCCAGTCTGGAGGTACTGCAGGTTTAATGCTTTAATGACAGAATTTCCCCAACATGAGCAACTGGGACGATGGATTAAAGGAATTGACCTGGAATAATCTTTTGGCAGCTGGTTTTACTTCTAATCTAAATGTCTGTAATATTATTGAAATAATAGGAATTTTGCACATAAAATCAAAACTTTCATCAGGCATGATAATGACATTTTGTCTGTGAAGAGAATGTATCTCCAAAATGTCAAGAATCAAGAAAGATGCATATATTCACCTGTGTGTGTGTTATTTATTTATTTATTTATTTATTTTTTAATTTAATGGATTTGAACCCTTTCATGCAGGAATATTAAAACACGGAGAAATAATCATTTAGGGTTTTTACTGTACAAGTAAAAAAATCCAATATTTTTCCATTTAATTTCTTTTTTCCTGGATTTTTTTTCTCCCCCCAAAAATATTTTTTTTCTATTTTTTTTTTGTTTTTCCCAAAAAATACCCCAAAATATTTTCTTCATTTCCCAGAATTTTTTTTTTTTTTTTTTTCAAAAAACTGAGAAACTTTGAAAGATTATCCTCCCAAAACTTTTTTCCACCACATTAACTTCACCTCGATTGACTTTCATTCTTCCAGGTGTTCAACATGACCAGCATGAAGGCGCTGCGCAGGAAGTCCGTCCTGCTGACGGGTTACCTGGAGTACCTGATCAAACAGTTTTACACCAAAGACCCCGCCCAGCCTCACAAACCTCACGTCAGCATCATCACGCCCTCCGACCCTCAGCAGAGAGGCTGCCAGCTCTCACTCTGCTTCTCCATCCACATCCAAAAGGTCTTCCAGGAGCTGGAGAAGAGGGGCGTCGCTGTGAGTAGATCCTAAATAATCCAAAGTAACCCTCCAGAGTCTCATTATAACAGAGTCCATCTCCCTGTTCATGATCTCTCACAGTAACTCTGTGACTTCCTGTTGTTCAGTGTGACATGAGGGAGCCCAGCGTGCTGCGTATCGCTCCGGTGCCGCTCTACAACTCCTTCAGCGACGTCCATCGTTTTGTGGAAACGCTGGGAGCAGCGCTCGCCGCCGGCAGCCAATGAGTGACGGCTGTAAACTCAGACAAGTCCAGAACAGCTTTATTGCTCATACTTAATAAAGTTGTTTATTGATTGTTTTAATGTGACCTGGACACATATTTGTTCATTTGATCTTGTACTTGAAAACAACCATCACCTCTGTTTCCTCACCTGCTGCCTTCCTGCATCACTGAGGTCACTCAGGTGTTTATCAGTGTTTATCTGTTTCAGGAACTGTGACATGAACAATAAGTGTTAAGTGTTGGAATAAAAAACATTCCTTTCATGTGCTGTTTAATGTATTTAACATGAACGACTGTACGGTCGTCGACAGCAATAAAATCGTAATATTTTCTGTGTTTTTTGTTTGTTTTTAACGTTCAGACTTGAGTGAGGCAGACTAACAGGTGACTGACAAGTCTGGACTCACAGCAGCATTATGATGATAACTGTGTTCTAATAGGAAATCCATGGCAAATAAATTACATTTTGATTTGAATTCATTGCAAATAAATGGAATTCTATCACTATTTGTTAACTATTCTTACTCATCCCAAACTTACTCTACTCATTGATGCATAATAAATCACACACAGTCTTGTTTTTCCCAATGCATTTAATACCACAATGAAGTCCTTACAAACAGTATCTAGTCTAATAGTTTTCTCTTCTGTGTTTTTTTCTTTTCTTTTCTCACAGCTGTTTAGTTTCACGGACGAGATTCAAATCCAACAAACGTCCTCAAAATACAGCCGGACTTCAACAGCCACAAAACACTGAGAGCAACACAATGATGGTGATTAAAATGTGTTTTCTTCTCATATAATAATCACACAGAAATGAACAGATGTTGTGCAGTTTATGACGTCACTACGGACATAATTACACGTGTTAACGAACACGATCAAACTTTTAGTTTCATCGTTAGAAACACATGAAACAAGTCAGAGTGTTTCAGGTGGAGTGTCGAGTACATTTGATCATATTTTACTGTCCGTTTACAACTTTGTTCACAATGATTCTTTACAATTAAAGCTACAGACGAGTCAATGTTTTCTGTTTCTTACATTTCACTAAGAGTTCTGGATTTTATTGGAACAAGAGCCAGAATTCAAAACAACACATGACAGAAAGTACAAGTCAACGCAATTTCCACAATTTAATGGAAGAAGTTTAAAATGTAAATGAAGAATCTTTTCAATCAGTTTGAATCATTTTGTACAAAGTTCACTGATGAATTTATTCCAAGAAGCTGAAAGATTGATGTGACTGTGATCCTGTACAGACTCAACTGTTCAGCACTGACAATGTTTCTGTGACAGGAGGAGACTCTGCACACTAAACACCACACAGATGCACTGAGGAACCAGAACTGGGCCAGAAGAGTCCAAATCCAGGATAAAGAGGTTCAGTGAATGTGGTGTTGAAGGTGTGGAGGTGGATCAGTGAGTCAGAGGAGACTCTGTAGAAGGACAGAGTGCCAGCAGGACAGTCCACATACACTGCTGCTCTACCAGAGGAGGAGGAGGAGGAGGAGGAGGAGGAGGAGGAGGAGGAGAAAGAGGAGGAGGAGGAGGAGAAAGAAGAGGAGAAAGAGGAGGAGGAGGAGATGACTGTCCTTCTGTAATTGTGCCAAACATAGTAACGACCATCATCAGAGCAGCCCAGACTCCAGGACTGATCATTCCGTCCAAACAAACAGTCTTCTCTGTCTCCTTTCCTTTTGATTCTTCTGTAACTCACTGATATAGAAACTCTTCCTCTCCACTCGACCTCCCAGTAACAGCGACCAGTCAGACCAGTTCTACACAGCAGCTGAGGACAGTAGGACTCAAACCTCTCTGGATGATCAGGATATGACTGATCCTCCTCCATATCTGTCATCTTCCTGTTGTTGTCAGACAGTTTGATGAATCTGTTGACTGTGTTTGTGTCGACTGTGAGCTCACAGGAATCTGATGGAGAGAAAAAGACACAACACAGCTGCAGTTATTAATGTGTCATCAGTGTGATGATGACATCACAGATGTGAATGAGTGATGTCACAGTGTTTTCATGAATCCAAGTAAAAACACACTCACACTTCCTCAGACCTGGTGTCAACCATCGGACTCCAGCAGGCTCCACCCTGAAAGGAGGAGGGGGGTCAGAGCAGCACATCCTCTTTCAGCATGCAAACATGGACATGACATGACTCTCATCCACAGAAACACAATGTGTCCATCAGGCTGCTTCTCCCTGTTCTCCCTGAACCTCTTCACCTCTGCCACTCTCCTCACACACTGAGAGTGAGCCACAGGATGTTGGTGTGTGTGAAAGAGGACCACAACATCTGACAACACACACAAACCTCTTGTTGGATTGATCACTTCATCTTTATCTTATTGGATGTTGTTGCTGTTTCCTGTGGGCGACCTCACGCTCGCTGTTTGATCCAATGTCAACTTGTGCTCATGTTTCTATATTAGAGGACTTTTGTATTTGGACGTCAGAACTTTTGAGGTCCGGTTCCTGTTTGAAGCTTGAGGGCTTTTCTGAATCTCACCTGCACAGTCTGCTTTTTGTTCTCGCTGTGTTTCTGCTGCTTTGTTTTACTGTGCAAAGAAACAAATACAATTCATACGTAATGAATCAATCGGAAAACATTGGACGTTGGTTCTCGACCTCTGCCACAGAACCAAGTGACAGAGACTCCCAGACTGTTTCCCTCCAGAACCTCACAAGTATCACTGAACCTGTTAGTGATAGAAACAGGATAGTTTCATGTGCTGACATGTTCATGTGACTATAGTTTGGTGCTGGATTGATATCTGATGTATATTACAGCAGTAATAGTTACTGTGAGGAGAACATCATGTCATGTTTGATGCCATTAAAAGCACAAAAAATTACAGAAAATGTCTCTTAGTTTGAAATCTGCTGTGGTGAACATGATGTGTCCAGATGTGACCAGAGGAACATCTGACTATGAAGCCAGGAATCTGTCTTTCTGTCTGTGGTTCACATGTCTCCAGAACCGTTCATCCAATCTACTATATACTTGGCAGATTTGTTGCTGAGGACTCAAAGAAGTGCAGTGATCAATTTGAATTCAATATCAGAATGTTAAAGGGCCGCGATAACTAACCCATTAAATCGATTATAGAAATAGTTGCCGACCAGTTTCATCATGGATTAGCTGGTTTACGTCACGATGCAGGCGCTGTGGCACGGAGCAAAGCTGCTTCACTTCATAGTCAAAGACGTAGAGCGGAAGTTACGTCGAAAACACATTCAGTGCAGCAGTTCTGGTCTCCTACGGCGGGGAGCAGTAAGCCAGCCAATGGCGCGCCTCGCGTAGCTCAGGTGATGAAACAGGAAGTTATTCGGAGTTGCACCATCTCCTTTCCGAAAACTTAAAGTCTTCATAGAAAACAGCTACAAGATTTGCAGAGCTGATCTCACATGGCCTGGTAGCACCACATCACTGAGCACCTGAAGGTCAGAGCCACTACGGGTGAAGGAGACTCGGCACGGTGACTTAGTAAACGTTTCAAACCCAGAACCTGTCTGCACTGATCCGTAGTGTCTGTCCCTTTAGTCTCTTATTGTTCAGTGTTTTAATGAGCAGCAGTATTTGTTTGTTGGACAGGCTGACTGACAGAAGTTTGGACAGGATGAACTTTTGGACCTGATCAACTTCATCCATTAGTAAACCTGTTGTTCCTGCAAACACAAGATTAGGGCCCGGCTACATTACAGGTTTCAATTTAACAACCAACGTTTAAGACAGAAACACCTTCCGCCTGTGCTCTCAGGTCTGTGATGGATCAGTGTCACCCCCTGGTGGGTAATTAGCTGAAGTACAGTCAGAGACACTGGAGGACATCAGAGGAGTTTTTAGAATATTTCATGTCGTAGTGAGAGATCATCTGAAGTGAAATCTTTATTTATTCACGACAGAAACTTGAGCACATCTATTCTGTTAAAATATATACTACATGTACTTTTTATTCTCAGTGCATGGCTCAGGCTGCATTCACAACGTACATTTATCTTTTTATTTCATTTTCTAAATTCAAAATGTCTTGTTTGTTTATACTTTTCACATGTTGTGAGGAAGTGCTGCTCTGTTGTTGTTGTGTTTTATTGTACAGGCCTGATCTGTATTTGCCCTTTACATCAGCACAGATTAACTAAAACAACAAGGCTGTACTGAGTTCACTGAGCTTTATGTGAATTGTGCTACTTTGCAAACTGATATTATATAATATTGTGTCTGTCACTTCACAAAGAAACAAGTCAACATGGGTGACTACGTTGTGAGGAAGGATGCCCCATGACACCACAGCCAGCAGCTGTTCTGACTGATGGTATCCTCAGTATGCTGCTAACACACATGAGGCCACTATCAATGGTGGAGGATGAAGGAGTGCTATGTGCACTTTAGAAAACAAACTAGATTTTACTTCTTTTGCATTCTTCATGTAACAAACATTTTAGAGGTGTGAATCTTCACCGGCCTCACGATTCCATTACGATTCAGCTGTCAACGATTCTCGATGCATCTCAGTGTTCGTCATCCTCAATGATCTATATCACTGCACACGGCTACTGTTCATCATTTAAATTCCCCTTTTATTCTGAAAGTCCTTCCAATAATCAGACTACAGCAGTCTACAAAATAAAAGCTGCATCTTTTCAATCATCAAACAAAACCTGTATCCATCTGCAGCATCTTTCACGTTTGTCTACAATAATATAGTTTTCACATGGCAGCTTTAAGATACAACATTTACTGACTCTGCTGCACACACCTCTCTCAGAGTTGGACAGCAGAGTTGACAGCACCTCCTCAGATCTCGGCTGATTAGCTGGGCTGCTGTAACAGTTATTATTTATGGCTGCAGACGTTAGCTTCAGGTGAAAATGACCAACGTGATCAGTGATTGTTGTGAGGCAGAAGTCTCGTCCAGTTCGTGCTTCACAGCAAGTTCATAAAATCTGACATGTGTCTCCAGATGTCCGTTTAAAGAAATACTCTGTTTTAATCCCTCTCAGATGATCTCTGCCTCCCTCCGACATCCCTCCTACATCAGTAACGTCAGTCAGAAGTCCTCCCACAGTTCAAAGCATGGGAGCAACGTCGTGATGAAACTTTATCGTCCAGCTGAGGCTGAAAAATCAACCACTGAGCTGCAGACTCTTGATTCTGCTCTGTCTCTGCATCGTGATGCATCTTATAATGGAGACATTTCATCACCTCTAATACATTTATGTTGCTTTTACAATTTGAAGTTGTTTGAAAGTGAACTGAACAAGACTAAAGAGGAAAATGTAAGAGCAGTGTTTTATTCTTTTAATAAAATGCTGGAAATGTAAAAATAAATCTGCTTTTGTGTTTTTATGTGATTAATGGGTTATGAAAATAGTTGTTAGTTGCAGCCCTATAACTTGTGACAACAAACACTACTCTGTGTTGTGTTGGTAGGGAGTGAGTCTCTCCGGTATGTGACAGAGCTACGAGCACGTTGCTGCAGTCACAGTAAAGTGCTGCTGTTATTACTGTAGTCGGCCATAAAGTGTGTGGATAGACTCAGTTAGTGACTGAAACCAGGTGTTGTTTGCTGCCACAGAAGAGAAATTAAAAGTCCATTCATGCAACGTTGTCACGCCATCTTCCTGCATTTAACACTTCCTATAAATCCTTCACAATAAAAGTCCTGCATTATGTAGTTATTTGAAAGCTTTTATTTTGAAGCAGCAAAATCAGGAAACATTGGATTTCCAGCAGCAGAACCTTAACACGACTCCAGAACAGCTGAGAGTGAAACTGAGTCAGCAGCTACGAGCCAGGCTGAAGTAAATTACAACAGCATTAAACCAGAGGTCCACCAACTACTGTAGAGAGCTGCAGCTCTGCACAGGTCACATATCATGTTAATCAATGGAGCAGATGATTGATCACTGAATGTTTTCTTTTCTTTTGTCATTTGATTTTGCTGGCGGTGCAGAACACTGAAACTTTCCTGCCCCTGCAGGCTGTTATAATGATAACTACCCAAAACAGCCCAAACTCAGCTGGAGCAGCAGTTTCCTCATGACAGGAGCCAAGACGGCACCACTGAGCCCATCTTAAATTAATCTATGCACTGCTGCTGTTATGGTAATGTGACGGGAAGGTTCCACCTTGTGTCATCTAACGTTGTTATTGAACTGTTGGCACTTTGGCAAAAAGACTGATTCTGCAGTTCAGGGAAAGCGTTTCTATGACATTCAGTGATTAAATTAATTCACGTGTCACAGAAAACCTTTGAATTTGAGGCTCGGTATTTTCTGATCAGACATCTGACACAGAGGGTCTCTTGTTATTATTAACATCATAACACAGCAGTGACGTGGTGGAAATTAGATTTAATGTTAATGTTTTGATAATCCTCTGCAATCAGTGTGGAGTGTGAAGTAGTTTGGATGAGTGATTCATCCAGCAGCAAAACCAGAGGCCAAGAAATCAGACAGGCACATTTTGAATGGGCACTAAACTAGTCTGAGATGTTCTGACACTGAACCATCTACAACCGAGATACAGAGTCTCACTGACTGTCTGTGGCTGCAGCAGGACTCTTCATACCTGAGAGTGTCCAGTCTCCAGCCTGGATCCTCCAGTCGAGCAGACAGCTGCTTCACTCCTAAGTCTCCTGGATGATTGTAGCTCAGGTCCAGCTCTCTCAGATGGGAGGGGTTGGAGTCCAGAGCTGAGGCCAGAGAAGTACAGCCTTCCTCTGTGATTAGACAGCCTGACAGCCTGCAGACACACAAAACAACACATTTCAGATCAGCTGAGGGTCATATATTATAATATATATATATATATATATATATATATATATATATATATATATATATATATATATATATATATATATATATATATATATATATATATATATATATATATATATATATATATATATATATTATATATATATATATATATATATATATATATATATATATATATATATATATATATATATATATATATATATATATATATATATATATATATATATATATATATATATATATATATATATATATATATATATATATATATATATATATATATATATATATATATATATATATATATATATATATATATATATATATATATATATATATATATATATATATATATATATATATATATATATATCCATCCACATCCAGGGTGGTTGGCTACAGTCCTATGGACCTTAAACTTCTGAATAATATGTGCAACTGTAGTCACAGGAATGTCTAGCTGCTTGGAGATGGTCTCATAGCCTTTACCTTTAACATGCTTGTCTATAATTTTCTTTCTGATCTCCTGTGACAACTCTCCTTAGCTTTCTGTGGTCCATGTTCAGTGTGGTACACCATGATACCAAACAGCACAGTAACTACTTGTCACCATTTAAATAGGCAGACTGACTGATTACAAGTTTGAAGACACCTGTGATGCTAATTACAGGACACACCTTAGTTGAACATGTCACTATGGTCAAATTATTTTCAATCTTTTCTAGGTGTACCATAATTTTTGTCCAGACAGTTTTATCAGGTTTTTTTTTTATCACTCATATTTTATTAATTGCTAGAATATAACAGCATAGAACAACAGTGTCAGTGGGTTACATGCCTTTATGATACATTAATTGGATGACTTTAATTTCATTTAGTCTCCAGTGGTGTCTCTGTAGTGAGACTTGTACTCTGTCTATTTGTCTCATTTCAAATTAAATTCAGCTTGTTGGAATCTCAATATATGAGTAAGTCTTTCCATGTCAAGGATCCCCTCAACTATGTCCGGCCAGTTCTCCAGGGTGGGAGAGTCCTCTCTACACCACTTTCTGGTGATTGCCTTCTTAGCTGCAGCTAATAGTATTTTGAACAGGTATCTGTCCTCACTTTGCACATTTTCACTTTTCAGTTTACAGAAGTATAAAATCTCACATGACTTTGGTAGGTCATATCCCAGCATTTTTTTCAATTCCACCCATACATCATTCCAATAATTTCTCATTTTAGTACATTCCCAAAATGCATGAGTATGATTTGCATTCTGCTCCCCACACCGTCTCCAGCATGTTTGTTGTGTATATGAAAATGTGCTTTTTTTATTAGGAGTAATGAAGAACCTGATTATATTTTTCCATCAAAATTCTTTCCACATCCTGGAGTTGGCTCACTGTTCATCTCATAAACCAGTCCTCTTCAGTTAGTGGTATTTTACTCTCTTTTATCCATCTGTCTCAAATATACAGTGTAGAGGTTCCTCTGTTCGTCTCCAGACCCTGGTACAATTCTGAAATCACTCTCCCAGTATTAATTCTACATGCATTAGACAGTGTTACAGTCACTTTATTCAGTTCCTGGGAAAGATCTGGTATTATTTCTTTCTCAAAGACATCTCTTGAAACTTGAAAATATCTAAATTGATCATAGACCTCTGTCGACGTGTGTGTGAGAAGAATAAGTGACTACGCACTTTAAATCCACAGTGGCTTTATTGGATACCGCAGCAAACACACAGAAAATGTATAAAACCGGGGAGCTAATGACAACGAGCGGCAACACACTGCGCATGCACATTCAGTCAGGTTACGGTCTCTGATGAGGTTCATACAGAACACCAGAATGCTTGCTGCTTTAACTGTAGGCATTTATTGTAGCCAATGCAGGCCAGCAGTAGTTTCAATAACAAAATGAACACAAACTTAAGCATCTAATTCATACTTTCATATTGTGGAATGATCACTTCCTGTATGAATAACATGATAACAAACATCAAATGGATCAAGTACATCAACGGTAACTGTGAATATTTCAATTAGAGAGCAATGGAGTGCAAAAACTCTTTTCCAAAGTTTTTTTTTGTTTGTTTGTTTGTTTTGAAACAGAACCTTTACAACACAATGCAACAAAGTCTCCCCCTCTCATTGTTTTCTTCTATGAGCATAACAGTTACACACAAGAGGTCCTAGAGTTCAATGTACTTCTTTGTCCCTTTTTTGAAGACAGTCTCTGGTCTGTGGGCTGTTAATACCCAGAGTTCATTGTCCATACTTTGGGTTTGGCTTACAAATTCGACCTGCTCGTGTCACATATGGTGTGTTGGTGTGTGTTACCTTGGCAGATGAACAAACTGCAGGTCTCTGCTGCACGCTTTCGGAGTTCTGAAGAATCACCTGTCATGGTTGCGGTGCCTGCAGCATCTGTGGGGTGGAAGGGGAAACACCTGGCTCAGCTGGGTCAGCTGCCTGGCGATCAGAGTCTGCAGTGTCGACCTGTGGTGGTGGCTCTGCAACTGGAAGGATGTGGCGGCGATTTCTCCTGTAGATACCCCCATCAGATTGGATGATGTAGGAGCGTGGTTCTTTGCACAATTCCTTCATGATGCCCAGGCGGTCGTGTCCCTTGGTTGTCTGCATCCTGATGACCTGTCCTTCTGCCAGTGGCTGTAGCAGGTGACTTGAGGCGTCGTAGTACTGCTTTTGGATCAGTCTTTTCTTTTGGAGCTGGGCAGTGACCTGCTTTGTGTTCTTTGGAGCTGGTGCTAGTAGTCTGTTACTGACAGGAAAAGTTGAACGTTTCTGTCTTGACATCAGACGCTCCGCAGGTGAGCCCGGTGTTTTGTCGCGGGGATGTTCCTGACATTCAGCAGGTTGAGAAACACATCAGTCCCATCTCGATGAGAGCGCTCCATCAGTTGTTTGGTGCTGCGGACTGCCCGCTCAGCTAGTCCATTTGACTGTGGGTACTCGGGACTGCTGGTGACATGAACAAAGTCCCACTGCTTGGCAAACTCCTTGAAGTGCTGGCTTGTGTAATACCTTGCATTGTCAGTGATAAGGGTGTGAGGTGACCCGTGAACAGAGAAGTGTCGCTTGAGCTTTTTGATCACAGCTGCTGAGGATGCATTACGAAGGAGGTCGATTTCAAACCACCCTGAGTATGAGTCTACTAGCACCATATATTGTTGTCCATGCCACTCGAACACATCGGTAGCAACTGTAGACCAGGGCAAAACTGGAACTGGGTGTGGCTGCCGGGGTTCTTTCTGTTGGTGTGCTCGGTTGCTATTGCAGACTGAGGATGACAGCAGCTTATCTGTGATGTCTCTGTTCATTGTTGGCCAAAAGATTGTCATGCTAGTCCTGCACTTGGTCGACTCCAAGCCTGGGTGACCTCTGTGCATGATATCGATGTATTGTTTATGCTGTGGAATGATAGTTCTGTGACCCTTAACAACAATGCCATCCTCCATTGCCAGCTTGTCTCTATAGTGGAAGAAAGGACGAATAGGGAGGGGAAGCTGGCGCTTTTTGTCAGGCCAACCATGTTGAATGGCAGTGCTGAGGGTCTGTAAGACTTGGTCTTGTGCTGTGTGGGCCCATAGCTCCTCTAGCCTGGGAGTTGAAATGTAGCTGACAGACATTACTTCAAATGTGTCATTTGTAACTGATGCTTGAGAAGCACTCATGCCTGGGGACCGTGACAGGGTGTCAGCTAGGTACATGTGCTTACCCTTCTTGTAAACCAGTGTGATGTCATAGGCTTGTAACTGCAGCAGCATTATTTGCAGGCGTGCAGGAGCTGTGTGGATCGGCTTCTTTAAGATTGTGACGAGAGGTTGGTGGTCAGTTTTGACAACCGTTGCCTTCCCATAGATATAGTCTCTGAACTTGGTGCATGCAAACACTACTGCCAGCAGCTCCTTCTTGATCTGAGCATAACGGGTTTCTGTGTCTGTGAGCGTTCGAGACGCATAAGCTACCGGCTTCTCATCCTGTAGACATGCAGCACCAAGGCCATAGCGTGATGCATCACAGGTCAGTGTGACTGCTTTTCTCACATCATAGTAGGATAGAACAGAAGGGCTGGATAAGCATGATTTGAGGTGGTCAAACGCTTGGCTGGTGCTGTGGAAGCCAACTCCATGCAGTATCTCTGTGTGTGAGCTGTCTCAGAGGCGCTGCGAGCTCACTGAGTTTTGGGATAAACTTCCCAAGATATTTCACCATACCAAGGAATCGCTGAATGGTGGGGATGTCCTCAGGGATAGGCATTTTTGTGATCGCTTCTGTCTTTGCAGGATCAGCCTTCAGCCCCTCTTTTGTGAACACATGACCAACGTAACAGACCTGGTCAAGGCAAAACTTGCACTTGAGAGGGTTTAGTCTGAGTCCGATCTCTCGTGCTCGGTTGAGCACCATATCTAAATTGGCATCATGGTCTGCAGCATCACGACCCCCGACGATGATGTCATCTACTATGATGGCGCGTGGATATCCTGCAAACAGCTGCTCCATTGAGCGTTGAAAGACTTCACTTGAGGAATCGGTAACGACCAAAAGGTGTGCTGAATGTGGTGAGCATGGATGACTTGTGATCAAGCTTTATCCTATTTTAAGCCAAAATGAGCTCTTTGCATCAAGCACTGAGAACAGTGCTGCACCTGACATATGGATGGCAACTTCTTCTACGCTACGCATCAGGTAGTGGCGTCTCTTTAAGGAAGTGTTAAGATCTTTAGGGTTAATGCACAACCTTATTTCCTGTTTGTCCTTTTTGTGTGCCACGACCATGGACGAAACCCAGTCTGTAGGCTCGGACACTGTGGTTATGACACCTTTGTGTGTCATGCTGTCAAGTTCTGCTTTGACTCATGCTTGCATCGTCAAGGGGATGCGGTGTGCTGGGCGGACAACAGGCTGTGCAGCCGGATGCAGGGTCATAGAGTACGTGATCGGGAGTGCTCCAAGCTCATCACGGAACACGTCTTTATACAGGTCAAAAATGTCTTTGGTGAAGTCAGCATTGGTTTCTGTGCTGATCTGGTGAACGTGTGGGCTCAATGTGACAAGTCCCAGACGCACATATGCACGAAATCCAGCAGTGGTACCACATCACGCTCCACTAGAAAAAAAGGAAGCATGTGTTGCTGTCCATCTAGACAACAAGGCAGTGTGGCTAAACCAGCAGTCTGTATTCTGCTGCCTCCGTAAGCTACTAGGTTGGTACTTTTGCTGCATTTCACTATTTGCCCCTTTAAGAGTTGTACGAAAGTGTCCTTTGATATTACATAGCATTTTGCTTCTGTGTCTATCTTCATCTCGACTGGCTTATTGTGTACTAGCAATGTAACAAATCCTTCATCTAGTTCCTCAGCCCGAGGATTGACAGTGTCCACACGCACATCAATTAACTCCACGCCGTCCACATAGAAAGCGTCATCAGCTGCACTGTATTCTGGCTCGTCTAGCTCTAACTGGTGCACTGATTGTCTGTATTAGTCTCTCTTTACATATCTATTGATTTCATTAGCTTGACCATGTGGCGTGGATTTGCAGCATTTCCTGTAATGATTCCACTTCTAGCAGTTATGGCATTACTGGCCAAATGCAGGACATTTACCTCTCTGTGAGACATGGCTGTTTCCACATTTGCCGCAATTTGCAGTAGTCTTTCTGTTTTGTTTACTTGCTTGGGATCTGTGTATTGTCTTCTAATATTCCCGATTGTATCCTGGTTGTACTGCATCAACAGTGGTGACAGTGGTCTGTTGCTTGGCTAGGGCCTTGGTATTCTCCTCAGTCATCTCATATATCCGACAGATTGATATGGCTTTAGTGTATGAACAAACAGAAATACGATCCCCTTGGGTGCTGCAATGTCTAAAACATAACTACTTATGAAAATATATTAAGGTTGTCTTTTTTTCCCTCCTCTTTTATCTCTTATAGGCTACTTTAAATTACCTGGCCTGTACATTTCCATGTTGTACTATACAGTTACAATGTGTTCATGTTTCAAAGACCCAACCTGAACTTTTGCTCAGGTGTTTTCTTCATCTCTGGATCTCCCCTGCAGCCTTCCTCTTTGAGTCGAGTTAATTCGCCTTGCATCAGTGGTTCTCCAACTCGTTGCCACCGTGACGCTCCCTGAATCTGCTCCTCCACCTTGTGCCCCTCATCAGCTTCCTTCATCCCGACATCCATTCCTCTTTTCCTCATCTCTTTTACTGCTTCTTGCGGGTTGTTGTAGAGCCAGGGACCGTCGGTCCAGTGGATTCTGATCCTCGTTAGTGGTGTCTGGAACCTGATGCCTTTATCCTTCAAAGTGTTTTTGATTTCTGTATAGTTTTTGCGTTTTTGTACCACCTCGGCTGTGTAGTCATGGTTGAAGAAAAGAGGTCTGTTACTGAGTTTAATCCGTTTCTGCCAGGCTCTCCTTAATATCATTTCTTTGGTGTGGAATTGGAGGAAGTTAAGGATTATTGACCTCTGTGTCTCTCCAGGGCCAGGTCTCCTTGCTGCTGCTCGGTGTGCGCGCTGATACGCACTTGGGCCTCGGTGAGATTATTTCTCTGGTCCCCTAGTTCGTCACTGATTGTCTTTAGTTTGTTGTTAACCTTCTCTGTGAAGTTAGTGGGGAGACGTTATATTGTTTTTAATTTCTCCTTTAAGTTCACGTATTTCTTTGGTAAGGTCCATCAAATATTCATATAACGTTGTCGCGTCCCCCATGGATACTGTTTCTTTGACGTTTTCCTCAGCTTCACCGCTTGCTTCCATGACGGGTTTTTGCTTTTTCTCCTGGGATTTCATGTCTTTTTGACTGGTTGGGGAGGGTTAATTACCTTCGACTGTTGGGAGCTACTACCTACGCCGCCATTACTCTTGACGCTCAACCGGAAGTCACAGTTTGTTTTTTTAAATGATTCTGAAAAATTTCCCATAAGGAATGAATGGGACGGGGTCAAAAAAATCGCAAAAAAACGACGTTTTTCAAACATCTGCTGCTCTGGCATACTTTGACCTAGAGAAACCATTCAAACTTTAAAATGTAGGCACAAGTCTTATCTATTTGAGTTGTATTTGAACTTTCTTTCTACGATGTTTAGTTTTTGAACGGTGACCCTTAATTGATCATGAGTGATTTCGAAAAAATTCTGAAAAATTAAGGATTTCCAATGTGTGTGTATTGCGGAATGTTCGTGCAGCACCAACTGGCAGAGTGGGGGAGCCTGAAAAAAAGTCTCTGAAAATTTTTCTTTAGATGACGATCCTAGCCACAAATTTCACACTACAATAGTGAAATTTTCCAAGAACGTAGCCATAGTTGTCTTCTTTCTCACAATGTGTCCACTTTATCGGTAGGATGTACGGTTTTTGAATTATCTGTGCCTAACCGACACAAACTCCAGCAACTGCCCCCATAAGCCCCAATGTTAAACGGGAAGAGGATTTTCGGAGAAAAGCAGAAACTGCCCCTTTTTTAACTCGCTCCCATTACCACATTTTTCAAAGTAGGACCACAAAAAATGGATGACTTTGTTCTTTAAGGCCTTTCCCGCTCGATGGTGAAAAAATTTTGCCGATATGATCTTTGATTTTGAAGAAATAGCAGGAGTTTGACGAGGTGATCCTCAGCTGAAATCACTCTGAAATCAGCTGTCTCAGTCACTGTCGTCAGGTGCACTTGACAGCCATCACCGTGGCAACCGAGATCCTCTGGGTCAACAGAGAGAGTGCCAGACAGACACACACACACACAGACACAGACACACACAGACAGACAGACAGACAGACAGACAGACAGACAGACACACACACACACAGACAGACACACACACACACACACACAGACACAGACAGACACACAGACACACAGACACACAGACACAGACACACACAGACAGACAGACAGACACACACACTCACACATAGACAGACAGACACACACACATATGCAATCAAATGTGCATGCGTTAGCATGGACACATGACCACACATGTACACACACACACACACACACACACACACATACAGCCATGCTTAAGCGTGCTGTGCTGAGATCCACTGGGCCAACAGAGAGATCCTCTGCAAAACTCATCGACATCTCTGGCATACTTTGACCTAGAGACACCATTCGAACTTTAAACTGTAGGGAAAAGTCCAAAGTATGAACGTGTGTGTCGACTTTTTGGCAGTTTTCATCGTTTTCATAGTCACGGCGGGGCCAAACCGCACAGCCCACTCTCGCGATTCCCCGCAGGGGAATTGTCTAGTTTCTTTTTATAACACTTGTTAAGGTGTTAAAAAAAAAATCAACACTGGTAGTGTTGATTTTGTAACACTGACACCAGTGTAGAGTATTATTAACACTACACAGCAAATTGAGAAGAGTTGAATTCTTGGTGTTAAACTAGACATACATTAACATTATACTCTGGATAGAGTTAATCCATTATAATTAACTTTAAGTCGATGTTGTCAAAACCGAGTGTAAAAAGGAAGTGTCATTAAATCAAACCTGTAAGTGTAAATGTTTAAATATTAACTCCGAACTTCTTACTCTAAACTCTGATCCTGTATTTCACACCTCAAGCGTTATCGTCGCCCCTCCCCCTACACCGTACGAGCACCGCTCTGCCTGTCTCGACGCGAGTCTCGACTGTGTGTCAATCGGTCTGCTGAAGATAGCATCTCCATAGGGCTACGTCTTAACTTTTAACGGTTACACTGTACGGTAAGTACATGAAGTAGTATCTGTCAATATTGTATTTTAATTAGTGGGCTGTGCTTGCACCTATAGCTTTGCTATAGAGGTGTCCATATTGTTATTGACCGGGCCTCTTCTTATTAGTGGGCTGTGCTTGCAAGCCCACTATGGACACCTCTATAGCAAAGCTATAGGTGTCCATAGTGGGCTGTGCAAAGCACAGCCCACTATTGTTATTGCTCGCCCCTCTTCTTATTCTTATTCCTCCCGTCCTTTTTTCGGTTCGTAACTAGTCCCGCACCGTTGGTCGCACACACACAAACAATACATCAAAACGTGCGGCTCGTTCGGACTCGGTATGCTATTACTTTTCTCACCGAAGTATAAATAAATCGCGACGTAAGTCGCGAAAAACTGCGAAAAATTTCCCATAAGGAATGAATGGGACGGGGTCAAAAAAATCGCAAAAAATCGACGTTTTTCAAACATCTCCTGCTCTGGCATACTTTGACCTAGAGACACCATTCAAACTTTAAAATGTAGGTACACGTCTTTTCTATTTGAGTTGTATTTGAACTTTCTTTCTACGATGTTTAGTTTTTGAACGGTGACCCTTAATTGATCGTGAGTGATTTAAAAAAAAATCTGAAAAATTAAGGATTTTCAATGTGTGTGTATTGCGGAATGTTCGTGCAGCACCAACTGGCAGAGTGGGGGAGCCTGAAAAAAACTCTCTGAAAATTTTTCTTTAGATGACGATCCTAGCCACGAATTTCACAGTACAATATTGATATTTTCCAAGAAAGTAGCCACAATTGTCTACTTTCTCACAATGTGTCCACTTTAACGGTAGGATGTACGGTTTTTGAATTATCTGCGTCTAACCGACACAAACTCCAGCAACCGCCCCATAAGCCCCAATGTTAAACGGGAAGAGGATTTTCGGAGAAAAGCAGAAATTGCCCATTTTTAACTCGCTCCCATTACCACATTTTTCAAAGTAGGACCATCAAAACTTGATGACTGTGTTCTTTAAGGCCTTTCCTGCTTGATGGTGGAACAATTTTGCCGATATCATCTTTGATTTTGAAGAAATAGCAGTAGTTTGACGAGGTGATCCTCAGCTGAAATCACTCTGAAATCAGCTGTCTCAGTCACTGTTGTCAGGTGCACTTGACAACCGTCACTGTGGCAACCGAGATCCTCTGGGTCAACAGAGAGAGTGCCAGACAGACACACACACACACACACAGACACAGACAGACAGACAGACAGACAGACACACACACACACAGACAGACAGACAGACACACACAGACACACACACACACACACACACACACAGACAGACAGATACACACACGCACGCACACATATGCAGTCAAATGTGCATGCGTTAGCATGCACACATGACCACACATGTACACACACACACACACATACAGCCATGCTTAAGCGTGCTGTGCTGAGATCCACTGGGCCAACAGAGAGATCAGATCCTCTGCAAAACTCATCAACATCTCTGGCATACTTTGACCTAGAGACACCATTCAAACTTTAAAATGTAGAGACAAGTCCAGGCCATCAATGACTTTTTGGCAGCTAGCTTTCATCGTTTTCATAGTCACGGCGGGGCCAAACCGCACAGCCCACTCTCGCGATTCCCCGCAGGGGAATTGTCTAGTTAGTGGGCTGTGCTTGCAAGCCCACTATGGACACCTCTATAGCAAAGCTATAGGTGTCCATAGTGGGCTGTGCAAAGCACAGCCCACTATTGTTCTGGACCGGGCCTCTTTTTATTAGTGGGCTGTGCTTGCAAGCCCACTATGGACACCTCTATAGCAAAGCTATAGGTGTCCATAGTGGGCTGTGCAAAGCACAGCCCACTATTGTTCTGGACCGGGCCTCTTTTTATTCTTATTCTTACGACCTTATTTCGGTTCGTAACTAGTCCCGCACCGTTGGTCGCACACACACAAAAAATACATCAAAACGTGCGGCTCGTTCTGACTCGGTATGCTATTACTTTTCTCAACGAAATACAAATAAATCGCGACGTAAGTCGCGAAAAACTGCGAAAAATTTCCCATAAGGAATGAATGGGACGGGGTCAAAAAAATCGCAAAAAATCGACTTTTTCCAAACATCTCCTGCTCTGGCATACTTTGACCTAGAGACACCATTCAAACTTTAAAATGTAGGCACAAGTCTCTTCTATTTAAGTTGTATTTGAACTTTCTTTCTACGATGTTTAGTTTTTGAACGATGACCCTTAATTGATCGTGAGTGATTTCGAAAAAATCCTGAAAAATTAAGGATTTTCAATGTGTGTGTATTGCGGAATGTTCGCGCAGCACCAACTGGCAGAGTGGGGGAGCCTGAAAAAAACTCTCTGAAATTCTTTTTTTAGATGATGATCCTAGCCTCAGTTTTCACACTACAATAATGATATTTTCCAAGAATGTAGCCACAATTGTCTACTTTCTCACAATGTGTCCACTTTATCGGTAGGATGTACGGTTTTTGAATTATCTGCGTCTAACCGACACAAACTCCAGCAACCGCCCCATAAGCCCCTATGTTAAACGGGAAGAGGATTTTCGGAGAAAAGCAGAAACTGCCCCTTTTTTAACTCGCTCCCATTACCACATTTTTCAAAGTAGGACCACAAAAAATGGATGACTGTGTTCCTTAAGGCCTTTCCTGCTTGATGGTGAAAAAATTTTGCCGATATCATCTTTGATTTTGAAGAAAAAGCAGTAGTTTGACGAGGTGATCCTTAGCTGAAATCGCTCTGAAATCAGCTGTCTCAGTCACTGTTGTCAGGTGCACTGGACAACTGTCACCGTGGCAACCGAGATCCTCTGGGCCAACAGAGAGAGTGCCAGCCAGACACACACACAGACAGACAGACACAGGCATACACACAAAGACAGACAGACACACACACACATATGCAGTCAAATGTACATGCGTTAGCATGCACACATGACCACACATGTACACACACACACACATACAGCCATGCTTAAGCGTGCTGTGCTGAGATCCACTGGGCCAACAGAGAGATCCTCTGCAAAACTCATCGACATCTCTGGCATACTTTGACCTAGAGACACCATTCGAACTTTAAACTGTAGGGAAAAGTCCAAAGTATCAACGTGTGCGTCGACTTTTTGGCAGTTTTCATCGTTTTCATAGTCACGGCGGGGCCAAACCGCACAGCCCACTCTCGCGATTCCCCGCAGGGGAATTGTCTAGTTCTTATTCATCCTACGTCCTTTTTTCCGTCGCTATCTCCTCCCGCACCGTTCATCGCACACACACAAAAAATACATCAAAACGTGCGGCTCGTTCGGACTCGGGTTGCTATTACTTTTCTCACCGAAGTACAAATAAATCGCGACGTAAGTCGCGAAAAACTGCGAAAAATTTCCCATAAGGAATGAATGGGACGGGGTCAAAAAAGTCGCAAAATCATCGACGTTTTTCAAACATCTCCTGCTCTGGCATACTTTGACCTAGAGACAGCATTCAAACTTTAAAATGTAGGCACAAGTCTTATCTATTTGAGTTGTATTTGAACTTTCTTTGTACGTTGTTTAGTTTTTGAACCGTAACCCTTAATTGATCGTCAGCGATTTCGAAAAAATTCAGAAAAATTCAGGATTTTCAATGTGTGTGTATTGCGGAATGTTCGCGCAGCACCAACTGGCAGAGTGGGGGAGCATGAAAAAAACTTGCCGAAAAATTTTCTTTAGATGATGATCCTGGCCTCAGATTTCACACTACAATAGTGATATTTTCCAAGAACGTAGCCACAGTTGTCTTCTTTCTCACGATGTGTCCACTTTATCGGGAGTATGTACGGTTTTTGAATTATCTGCGTCTAACCGACACAAACTCCAGCAACTGCCCCCATAAGCCCCAATGTTAAACGGGAAGATGATTTTCGGAGAAAAGCAGAAACTGCCCCTTTTTGAACTCGCTCCCATTACCACATTTTTCAAAGTAGGACTACAAAACTTGATGACTGTGTTCTTTAAGGCCTGTCCCGCTCGATGGTGAAATTTTTTTTGCCGATATCATCTTTGATTTTGAAGAAATAGCAGTAGTTTGACGAGGTGATCCTCAGCTGAAATCGCTCTGAAATCAGCTGTCTCAGTCACTGTTGTCAGGTGCACTTGGCACTTGACAACCGTCACTGTGGCAACCCAGATCCTCTGGGCCAACAGAGAGATCAGATCCTCTGCAAAACTCATCGACATCTCTGGCATACTTTGACCGAGAGACACCATTCAAACTTTAAAATGTTGAGAAAAGTCCAGGCCATCAACATGGGCTTCGACTTTTTGGCAGCTAGCTTTCATCGTTTTCATAGTCACGGCGGGGCCAAACCGCACAGCCCACTCTCGCGATTCCCCGCAGGGGAATTGTCTAGTTAGTGGGCTGTGCTTGCAAGCCCACTATGGACACCTCTATAGCAAAGCTATAGGTGTCCATAGTGGGCTGTGCAAAGCACAGCCCACTATTGTTATTGCTCGTGTCCCTTTTTATTCTTATTCTTACGACCTTTTTTCGGTTCGTAACTCGTCCCGCACCGTTGATCGCACACACACAAAAAATACATCAAAACGTGCGGCTCGTTCTAACTCGCTATGCTATTACTTTTCTCACCGAAATATAAATAAATCGCGACGTAAGTCGCGAAAAACTGCGAAAAATTTCCCATAAGGAATGAATGGGACGGGGTCAAAAAAATCGCAAAAAATCGACGTTTTTCAAACATCTCCTGCTCTGGCATACTTTGACCTAGAGACACCATTCAAAGTTTAAAATGTAGGCACAAGTCTTATCTATTTGAGTTGTATTTGAACTTTCTTTCTACGATGTTTAGTTTTTGAACAGTGACCCTTAATTGATCATGAGTGATTTCAAAAAAACTCTGAAAAATTAAGGATTTTCAATGTGTGTGTATTGCGGAATGTTCGTGCAGCACCAACTGGCAGAGTGGGGGAGCCTGAAAAAACTCGCTGAAAATTTTTCTTTGGATGACGATCCTAGCCACAAATTTCAAACTACAAAAGTGATATTTTCCAAGAACGTAGCCACACTTGTCTTCTTTCTCACAATGTGTCCACTTTATCGGTAGGATGTACGGTTTTTGAATTATCTGCGTCTAACCGACACAAACTCCAGCAACTGCTCCATAAGCCCCAATGTTAAACGGGAAGAGGATTTTCGCAGAAAAGCAGAAACCGCCCCTTTTTTAACTCGCTCCCATTAACACATTTTTCAAAGGAGGACCACAAAACTTGATGACTGTGTTCTTTAAGGCCTTTCCCGCTCGATGGTGAAAAATTTTTGCCGATATGATCTTTGATTTTGAAGAAATAGCAGGAGTTTGACGAGGTGATCCTCAGCTGAAATCACTCTGAAATCAGCTGTCTCAGTCACTGTCGTCAGGTGCACTTGACAGCCATCACCGTGGCAACCGAGATCCTCTGGGTCAACAGAGAGAGTGCCAGACAGACACACACACACACACAGACACAGACAGACAGACAGACAGACAGACACACACAGACACAGACACAGACACACACAGACAGACAGACAGACAGACACACACACACACAGACAGACACACACACACACAGACACAGACAGACAGACACACACACACACAGACACAGACACAGACACACACAGACAGACAGACAGACAGACAGACACACGCACTCACACATAGACAGACAGACACACACACATATGCAATCAAATGTGCATGCGTTAGCATGGACACATGACCACACATGTACACACACACACACACACACACACATACAGCCATGCTTAAGCGTGCTGTGCTGAGATCCACTGGGCCAACAGAGAGATCCTCTGCAAAACTCCTCGACATCTCTGGCATACTTTGACCTAGAGACACCATTCGAACTTTAAACTGTAGGGAAAAGTCCAAAGTATGAACGTGTGCGTCGACTTTTTGGCAGTTTTCATCGTTTTCATAGTCACGGCGGGGCCACACCGCACAGCCCACTCTCGCGATTCCCCGCAGGGGAATTGTCTAGTTCTTATTCATCCTCCTCCGTTTTTCGGTTCGTAACTCGTCCCGCACCGTTGATCGCACACACACAAAAAATACATCAAAACGTGCGGCTCGTTCTGACTCGGTGTGCTATTACTTTTCTCAAAAAAATACAAACGGGTCGCGACGTAAGTCGCGAAAAACTGCGACAAATTTCCCATAAGGAATGAATGGGACGGGTCAAAAAAATCGCAAAAAAACGACGTTTTTCAAACTTCTCCTGCTCTGGCTTACTTTGAGCTACAGACACCATTCAAACTTTAAAATGTAGGTACAAGTCTTTTCTATTTGAGTTGTATTTGAACTTTCTTTCTACGATGTTTAGTTTTTGAAAGGTGACCCTTAATTGATCATGAGTGATTTCGAAAAATATCTGAAAAATTAAGGATTTTCAATGTGTGTGTATTGCGGAATGTTCGTGCAACACCAACTGGCAGAGTGGGGGAGCCTGAAAAAAACTCTCCGAAAATTTTTCTTTAGTTGACAATCCTAGCCACAAAATTCACACTACAATAGTGATATTTTCCAAAAACGTAGCCACACTTGTCTTCTTTCTCACAATGTGTCCACTTTATCGGTAGGATGTACGGTTTTTGAATTATCTGCGTCTAACCGACACAAACTCCAGCAACTGCCCCATAAGCCCCAATGTTAAACGGGAAGAGGATTTTCGCAGAAAAGCAGAAACTGCCCCTTTTTTAACTCGCTCCCATTAACACATTTTTCAAAGTAGGACCACAAAAAATGGATGACTGTGTTCTTTAAGGCCTTTCCTGCTTGATGGTGAAAATTTTTTTGTCGATATCCTCTTTGATTTTGAAGAAATAGCAGTAGTTTGACGAGGTGATCCTCAGCTGAAATCGCTCTGAAATCAGCTGTCTCAGTCACTGTTGTCAGGTGCACTTGGCACTTGACAACCGTCACCGTGGCAACTGAGATCCACTGGGCCAACAGAGAGATCCACTGGGCCAACAGAGAGATCCTCTGCAAAACTCATGGACATCTCTGGCATACTTTGACCTAGAGACACCATTCAAACTTTAAAATGTAGAGAAAAGTCCAGACCATCAAAGTTGGCTTCGAGTTTGGCAGCTTTTAACTTTTTTTTATAGTCACGGCGGGGCCAAACCGCACAGCCCACTCTCGCGATTCCCCGCAGGGGAATTGTCTAGTTAGTGGGCTGTGCTTGCAAGCCCACTATGGACACCTCTATAGCAAAGCTATAGGTGTCCATAGTGGGCTGTGCAAAGCACAGCCCACTATTGTTCTTGCCCGGGCCTCTTCTTATTAGTGGGCTGTGCTTGCAAGCCCACTATGGACACCTCTATAGCAAAGCTATAGGTGTCCATAGTGGGCTGTGCAAAGCACAGCCCACTCTTATTATTGCTCGCCCCTCTTCTTATTCTTATTCATCCTCCTCAAAATTTGGGTCGCTAACTCGTCCCGCACCGTTGATCGCACACACACAAAAAATACATCAAAACGTGCGGCTCGTTCGGACTCGGTATGCTATTACTTTTCTCACCGAAATATAAATAAATCGCGACGTAAGTCGCGAAAAACTGCGACAAATTTCCCATAAGGAATGAATGGGACGGGGTCAAAAAAGTCGCAAAATCATCGACGTTTTTCAAACATCTCCTGCTCTGGCATACTTTGACCTAGAGACACCATTCAAACTTTCAAATGTAGGCACAAGTCTTATCTATTTGAGTTGTATTTGAACTTTCTTTCTACGATGTTTAGTTTTTGAACCGTGACCCTTAATTGATCGTTAGCGATTTCGAAAAAAATCAGAAAAATTCAGGATTTTCAATGTGTGTGTATTGCGGAATGTTCGCGCAGCACCAACTGGCAGAGTGGGGGAGCCTGAAAAAACTCGCCGAAAAATTTTCTTTAGATGATGATCCTAGCCACAGATTTCACACTACAATAGTGATATTTTCCAAGAACGTAGCCACAGTTGTCCTCTTTCTCACAATGTGTCCACTTTATCGGGAGTATGTACAGTTTTTGAATTATCTGCGTCTAACCGACACAAACTCCAGCAACTGCCCCCATAAGCCCCAATGTTAAACGGGAAGAGGATTTTCGGAGAAAAGCAGAAATGCCCCTTTTTTAACTCGCTCCCATTACCACATTTTTCAAAGTAGGACCACAAAACTTGATCACTGTGTTCTTTAAGGCCTTTCCCGCTTGACGGTGAAAAAATTTTGCCGATATCATCTTTGATTTTTAAGGAAATAGCAGTAGTTTGACGAGGTTATCCTCAGCTGAAATCGCTCTGAAATCAGCTGTCTCAGTCACTGTTGTCAGGTGCACTTGGCACTTGACAACCGTCACCGTGGCAACTGAGATCCACTGGGCCAACAGAGAGATCCACTGGGCC
>JBBNBP010002666.1:0-12936 GCA_039737535.1 Lagodon rhomboides | reverse complement strand
ATTCATTAAATGTTAAACTCCTATAAGAAGCGTCAGACAGCTGGACTGAGATTGTTCCAGAACATGTTATTATGACGTTGCTGCAGTAGTGATTGTGTTGAATCTTCCTCTCTCATCCAGTCGGCTGTTGGGTTCGAGTACGCTGGGAAGACGGAGAAACACGCCTCGCAGAAAGGTGACGTCACAAACTTGATTTCTTGCACGTTTGCTTCAGCCTCAGATCAGCTGTAGTTACGTTTGTCAGCCTTCTCTGAGTGAATGTATGTCGGCATTCATCCAGGACGTGACGCTGACTCATTAGAAATAAATGTTTATGTGTTTATCAGCCTGTTGCCTTCAGGAGACACATTTTAGAAGCGCAGGCAGTCTGATGAACATCTGGCTGGAGGCCAGCTGCACCATGTGCACTGCTGCTGTCTGATCAGAGTCTGGCTGATCTCTGCTCTGCCAGGACGTCACTGCACAGATGCACCTCGTCTGGAAGCTGTGATAATGTTGTTGGCTGGTCAAGCTGCTGTTTACCGTACTTAACAGTGCAGTTTGTAAGTGTTGTGGTAGTGGGATGTTTTACTTTTTATACTTTGCATTTAAGCTGATAAAAAGTTCTCAGGTTGAGCTGTAAATGCTCGTCAGCAGTGTTGAGTTGTTCCTCTCAGTGAGGATGTAAATGAAGCTGTGCTTTCTACATAAAGAAATAAACAGATTAAAAGCTAAAATTCAACACTCTAATATCTGATGTGCTGAAATCCAGCCGAAACGAAACTCCTAACACTTTGACACTGCACTGTACTGATGAGTCCACGCTGGCTTCTTGGCTTGTTGTATTTGAAGCTGCGATCTCATGAGCTCATCACCTTTGTGTTGCTTCATCCCCTCCACAGTTTCCTGCACAGGAGTGCTGCACATTTGCCCAATTCCAACGGTTCCTCACTAGTGTCACTAATTAACAACAGTGCAGATATTTATCTTTTTAAGGCGAAGTGTATCTTTTTTAAAAGGACCGTTCATCCCAAAAATCAAAAAATGCATTCATCCAGATCCTTTTGGTGAGCTTTGGAGATGCGGGCCTTGGATTGGTTTGCTTTCTCTCCAATATAATGGAGCTGGATGGAACCAAAAAATACATAATCATGACCAGGTTACCCCAGATAGTCCACATACTCATGGACGAGAGGCTGGCTAAGCCGAGGAGGACGCCATTAATGTTTACATCCTGGACTGTCATGAGCCTCTCGTCCTTGATGCACGTTTTATTCGGTCTGTGGATTATCTTGAGTAACCAGGTCATGATTTCTGGAAAGAGACATTTCTGTTGAGTTCTTTTTAAATGTAAGTTTATGGTGCCGTCCAGCTCCATGACATTGGAGAGGACGCAGGGATCTCTACGGCTGGTATCTCCAAAACTTCACAGCTCACAGCAGAACAGTCCTACAAACTAAATGGAGGAGGGTCTGTGAATATTCTCATTCATCCAGGTCATAGTTATCTCAAGGAAATTGAATCGAACGCAACTGGATTAGTCCCAGGACTAGGACTAGTCCCAGCCTAGTCAAGCGAGCAGGAACTGATGAAGCCTCTTGGATGAGAGGTGAAACGTCTTCAAGACAAAAACCAAATCCAGTTGCGTTCGATTCAATTTCCTTGAGATAAATGGATGAGGAAAAATAGTTTTTGGGGTGAACAGGATTAAAGAACAGCGTAACAGGAGGTGTGTGATGATGACGGCTGACATTTAACAAATGTTATGGGGGATTTTGGAATTGGGCTGCTTTTGTGACCGCTTCTTCACCCTGACCTTTGACCCCCCCCTCCCCCTGCTTTGCTGTGTAGACTACGCCACTGGGTTTGGGGGGCGTTACGGCGTGCAGGCAGATCGTGTCGACCAGAGCGCGGTGGGCTTCGATTACCAGGGCAAAACCGAGAAACACGAGTCCCAGAAAGGTTTGTTTAGATCTCCTGACATGCAGAATCCCCAGGGTGTGGATAATGGAGACACACACACACACACACACACACACACACACACCCTGCACAGCTGAGCGCAGGTCCTGACAGATCATGTTATTTTGCATTTCTTCCTCTTCCTTCATTCCTCAGCTGCTCGTGTCAGGTTGCAAACGCAGCTTTGTTTTTTTCTTTAAGCCCTCAGTTGCGTGTGTGTGTGGCGCGATGTTTGTTTGCCTCAGTGTCAAATAAAACATTTGAAAATATTGTTTGTAAGATATGACACACACACTTCATCGGCCTCAGAGGACGTTAAGGCCTCTGAAGTCGTAGGAGGCCGTTTCCTCTCTGAAACACTCGCTGCTTTCATGTCCTGCTTCCTCCTCGGCTCAGGTTTCAGGTGCACCTTCAGTCTGTGGCTTCAGCCCGGCCCAGCTGCTTCTCTGTGGGACTGGGATGTTTTAAAGGACTATTCTTCTTCCTTTTAAACATGCCCTTTGTTGTGAACGGCACTTAATCTCTTTTTTTCATCCTTAAAAATGCAGACATACAACTGAAATATGCTCAGAAGTTTATTTCGGTAATTCAGAGGGATTATAATGAGCTCTTAGTTAATGTCTCATGTAAAATGTAGTTTGACAGAAGAAACATGTGACTTTGAAGCTTTTTAGATCAACTATATCTAGTCATAATGAATATACAAAATATTATATCTATATTAAAGTCGAATCTCATTGTATATCTTATTATATTTGTTGGTGAAAGACTCTTTGGTCATGTTTTACCTCTGTTCCACCTCTTCCTGACTTAACTTTGTGTTTTCCTCCCCCTCCTCTGCTTCGGCCATCGGCAGATTACGCCAAGGGCTTTGGCGGCAAGTTTGGCGTCGAGACCGACAAGGTGGACAAGAGCGCCGTGGGCTTCGAGTACCAGGGCAAAACTGAGAGGCACGAGTCTCAGAAAGGTCGGTATCATCAAAGACACATCACATCACGCTGTTTCCATCAGTTTATTTTATTCATGATTGAAGTTTGACATCAGAAAAGTTTGATAGAGATCGCAATACTTGAAGAAGCTTCACAAAAAAGATTTATTGCTCGCTGTAGGTTGTCAGAAAAGAGTTAATGCACCGATCTGGAGACGAGTTTTGACGTAGCGAACGTTTAACTGAAATAACAACTTGATGATTTTTGATACTTCTGCTTTACTAAAGAGACAAATATGGCAGCAGATTAAAAGTGGTGATCCCTCCACACAGACCTGATGTGTCCTTCATCACATTAGCACACAAAACAGACAGAAGTCGTCTTTCCGTCAGGTTTTCTACGTTGTTTTTCGGCTGTTTGAGGTTGGACTGGCGCTCTGTTGAGCCCTCTTCTTCTGCGATGCTCTCATGGTTTTCTGACTGGAGAGTCTCCTCAACAGTAGTTTGTTGAATGTCAGTTGTTTATAGTCCATTTACTAACTATCAGATTGTCATCAGCGTATTTAGGTGTTGTTGGTTCTGATCCCTGAACTCTCTGCGGATGTGTCATCAGTGGGTTTGTGTGTCTGGAGGCGACTGACTGAAGCCCCGTTTACATGAAGGGAAAACGCAGATATTTCCAGGCGGTTTGGCCTCTCATTTACACGAAAACCCCGTTTTTATCACAGAAAACGATTATTTCTAAAAACTCCGGGCAAAGTGGAGAATTTGGAAAACTCCGGTTATGTGTTGTCGTGTCAGCTGGGAGAAACGGGGTTTTAGCTTCTCACGCTCATTAGGCTATGTGCCAGAAAATGTTTAACGTCATGTGAGCGTTGTTTTGAAAGGAACAGGAAGTCGCTCGTGTTATTCGTTGTTGTTGATTCTGAGGATTCTGATTGGCTTGCATGGCTTTATCCTTCTCCCTACACTGCCGCCCAGAGGTTTGGCAGAGTTAGAATGGCGCTCGACGGCGTATTTATGCAGGTTGATGGAAATGACAACTTTTTTGAAAACGATGTTGTGTGCACGATGTTATTTTTGAAATCGGAGGGGGAAATATTCGTTTCTCTAAACACCCTGCTATGTATAAACGTGGGCTGAGTCACACCTTCATGTCTGTCCCGACTCGTCTGGACTCTGTTGCGACACAGCCGAGCAGCCTCACCTGCAGCTTCTTGTCTGACTGACTTTACTGCCTGTTGGCCAACCGCAGCTCGTAAATATGGGCCAGATGTCGAAGGCGCGGGTGACCTCAAGAATTCCCACAATGCACCAGGCTGTGTTTGCATGTGTGATGCAGGCTGTGATAACCGGGTCACATGTTCTGATAACAGGACGGACTTTTTAATGCACCTGTGATAACACAAGCTGTTCAGAAGGAACACGCCTGGTTAGAAGTGTCAGTCCTGCGTATGGATACAGGACGAGGATTGATTTCAGATGATACAATAACCTCTAAACCTCTATGTAACGGACACAAACCTGCGTCGTGTTTACGTTCTGAGCCGTGTTTCTGTTTGAACTTTGGTGAGGACGGCTAAATGTGAACAAGTAAATTCATCTGTTTATTTTGATTATGGATCATCACGAAATACAGTTTGCTTTAAAAAAATAGCAATAAGTCACACAGTGAGAAAAACTAAAATATTAATGTTTCACCCTCTGAATCAGAATCAGATCTAACTGAGCTGCTAAGATTCTCAACCATATTATTTAATCTGTTAACAGTCTCTCAGTAGATTTGGCAGAAACATGTTCTACATCATCAGTATGTCACTGATGAGGTACAACAGCAGGGATGATTTTATTGATCCTTGGATGAAATCAGGATCCAGAAACATGTCCAGGTGTTGACGTCTGATTCTCCCGTGTGCTCTGTTTCTCTGCAGACTACGTCAAAGGCTTCGGGGGAAAGTTCGGCGTGCAGACGGACCGACAGGATAAGTCGGCGCTGGGATGGGACCACCAGGAGAAGCTGCAGCTCCACGAGTCCCAGAAAGGTACCGGTTCTGATTTCTGTGGTTTTTAGGGTTTTCTGAGCAAAAATCTACAGTTACAGGGACAGAAAATCAAACCTCCCAGACTGATGATGTGATTGTGTCAGTGTTCAGGGGAAAATCCACTCCAGTTAAACACCACCAGCTGAGGCTCGTCTGTTTTATACTCGACTTTGTCTTCTCTATTGTAAATAAATTATATTTATTATAATTTATGGGTGAAGATGAATACAAACTGGATATTTGTCTCGTTTAAGTTGCACATCAAACCCTCCATTTGGGGGAATTCCCACCAAACTTGAGCATTTACAAGTCGTCTGCTTTGAGTTTAGCAAACAATGTGCGTTGACTGTGAAACCCTTCTTCCTCCTCGGCGCCGCTCTTCAGCTCTGATGTGGTCTGACTGTGGCTTTGGATGTGGTCGTTCAGAGGTTGACAACTTCCTCAATCTGTGGGTGAAAAGCGGCTCAGATTGAGGAAGTGAAACCGCAGCTCAGATTTAGATTTGCATTTCTGCTGAAGCCTCAGTCATTCAGTAAATAAGGTCAGTCGTACAGCATCCGAAATCTAAACCAGAAAGCTCTTTTATCCTGTTAAAAACATTGTTAAAGCTGATGAAAGCCTCTCTGAAGGTCGAACACTGAGCTCTGCAACTTTCTAACTTTCTGAAGCTCATTATCAGACGGTGAAGGTCAGTTTGTGCACCGACTGAACGGAGGAACGAACCCAGTGTGCTTTCAGAGAAGTGACGAAACCAGGACCAAATACATTTTGATTCAGTTTTGAGCCGCGAGTCCTTTATATTCAAGGAATTACCCATAAATCACAGCGTTGTCATGTGTAGCACAGGGTTGCCATGGGTTACGAAGCCCTTACACTTTAAAAAAACAAAAAAAAAAAGATGGTAATCCTAATAATAACATTTTTAGGATTTGATATTTTCTCCTGAAACCGATTCTCCGCTCAGAAGCTGAAAAATATGATGGAACTCATTTCGTTTCTGTCAGAGCTGAAAGGATTCCAGGTTAGCTTTACAGCACGCCGTTTAGCACCGATGATTATTTCTGTTGCACTCACGGTATTAAACGAATGAATAACAGTAGTATTGATGAGCTCTGATGTTAATGATCAGGCCTCTCCTCTGCTGAACTCCTGCAGAGACAGATTTTACAATTTAAGCAATAAAAATTGCAATTTCTCAAAAAGGAAACCAATTCTTTTAATTTAAGAAACCTGTCTTACTTTATCATCTGAATATTAGCCTGTGAATATTCTCATTCATCCAGGTCATAGTTATCTCAAGGAAATTGAATCGAACGCAACTGGATTTGGTTTTTGTCTTGAAGGCGTTTCACCTCTCATCCAAGAGGCTTCATCAGTTCCTGCTCGCTTGACTAAGCTGGGACTAGTCCAACTAGCCGGTGTGGAGGTCCAACGTCTTCAAGACAAAAACCAAATCCAGTTGCGTTCGATTCCTTGAGACATCTGGATATTACTATTGCACTTAAAGCAAAAGTAATTTAATAAAAGTTACTGAATCACTTACTCGCCAGAATAATCGATAGAATACTCGATTACCAAAGTGATCGATGGCTGCTGCCCTGGTATGTTTTAAAAAGTAAAATAGGGGAAGTGAAATGTCACAAACTGCTGTCTCGCTCCTTTTTATAACATTTTGACACTTACGATGTCGGTAGAGTCCATGAGGCTCAGGGTTTGAGGAGTTATGGGGACTCTGGGATCAGGATGACAGACGCAGCAGAGCACCCGGTCGCTAAATGTCACGAGAGGAGGCCGGTAAAGAAACGAGCCGGATGAAGAGAGCAGGTACAGAGAGGCCGGGAGGAAGGATGAGGAGGGAGCTCAGGGTTCATCGTAGAGCTTTGACCTCTGACCTCCATCATGTTGAGAAAGAGCTCTGCAGATTCTGATCACATGAATTCAACATCAGCGTCTCCTTCAGGTCACTGAACCTGCCCGCTGTGTCACTGTCTCTATATGTTTGTCTACTTATATGTGTGTGTGTTTGTGTGTGTTTCTGTCCACATATATGTGTGTGTCTGTGTTGTGTTGTGTTGCAGACTATAAGCGTGGGTTTGGAGGGCGGTATGGGGTAGAGGTGGAGAAGCAGGACCAGTGTGCGCTGGGCTATGAGCACAAGGAGAGCCTCTCCAAGCACGAGTCCCAGAAAGGCACAGACACACAACAACCTCCCCCGCCTCCCATTTCAGCCCCCCCACACTCCTCCCCCAAACGCTTCCTCACAGCCTGACGCTCCGTCCTTCACTCCGCCCTCCTCATCCTCAGCAGTGGCTGTTTTTCTTTGCGTGAAGATGTCAGATAATCCCTCCACCTCTGCAGCAGCAGCCAGTTAACCTGAACTCTGTAGACGAGCTCGTTCACCCAGATGACAACAAACTCAGCTGCCTCTGGTGGCGTCTCGCTGAAACTTCTGCCTCCACCTCTGGAGGTGGATGTGATTTTGTTTGATAGAAAAATGCACAAACTAAAATGTCTCGGCCAATCAGAACAAGCCACGACCTGATAGACAACAGCTGTTATGATTTATTTTGTAAAGTTCAAAGCCGAGGATCAAAGTGCATACTTGATTTTGGAAACACACCACGAGGCTGTGAGCCAATCATGATGTTTGTTTACAATAACTAACCAGGTAGAAAACTCCTTCATCAACTTATATATGATTTAATGTTCGTTGTTCTTCATCTAAAATGCATGTTTGCTGTTTTAATATCGCTTTAATAATCAAACCTTGATTAACTTCAGGTTAGAGCTGCAACAATTAAACGACTAGTTGTCAACTTTTTAATTAATTACAGACTATTTTTGATAATGGATGAATCGGTTTGTCATTCTCTGATCCCAGCTTCTTAAATGAGAATATTTTCTGGTTTCTGGTCTCGTCTTGGCGTCTTAATCGAGGAAATGATCAACAGGTTAATTGACAATGAAGATGATTGCGTTGACCCAGAACCAGCAGTGAGATGTTGCTGTTATTAAAGATGATGCGAAGCAACACAGGACAGAAAGCTGTGCAAGTAAACCTGCAGGGGACAGTCGTTGTTAGTGTGAAGGACTGTTGTAAATGTTTAAATATGTAACAATAATAATACAAATTATAAAACTGTTTCAGTAGCAGCCGAACAGGAACTTTCTATAAGTCACCAGAGTCAGTTGGAAGATGTTAGTTGTTCTTTGGGTGAACCGTCTCGTCTCTTTTCCTTTTTAAATTGGAGAGAAATCAGTTTTTATTCGACTCTTTAGTCTGAATGATCTGCCCTGTCGAAGGATCACAGTTAAGTCTGTAGTTACTGTAGTCTTTCTGTTTTCTTCTGTGCTGCTCAGGTGTAATAACTTCCTGTTCCCGGCCTTTTTATCGCTCTTATTTTTGATTTATTTGTGATGATGTGCTGCAAACAGCTTCTGTTTCGGGTCAGGTGATGTTAATCAGCTTCATGTAGATAATCCACACAACAAGCTCAGAAGTTAGCTGGAGACATGTGGAGGTCCCGTACGTTACTTCATTATGTGAAGGAGCTGATAGACGTATTGATCTTTGACTGTGTATCACCTCGGCCCTGATCACCTCCCCTGCTGTTTGTAGCTGCCATGAAGCTGTTTGTTTGCTTCTGCATTTGTTCTGTGCATGAAGTCGTCCGAGCACCGATCTTCAAGCAGAGATTGAGCCAAGATGGCTGCTTCGTCCCCCCTGTCTGCCTCCTGTCCTGTTCTGTTCAGACTCTGCTGCCGTCCGTCTGTCTGTCTGCACTCAGTTTGTTTTGTTCCTCCTCTCTACAGGTTTGCATGAGCTCATCAGCCCCCAGCAGCTCGTTTCACTTCAGTTTATCAGCTTCTGAAACCAACCACAGTCTGCTTCATCTGAACTTTAGCAGACCTGAGAAGCTTCTCATACAGAAGCGTGAAGGTCCGCTGTGGGAAACCTGTTCTGATGATCCCGACTGTGGTTGAGTCATTAATGTGAAACAGAAACTTAAAATGTTCTTTTCTCCTGTTTGTTACCAGATTATTCTAAAGGATTTGGAGGAAAGTTTGGAGTCCAGAATGATCGCATGGATAAGGTGAGGAGAGTTTCATGTGTTCATGTGTGTGAAATGATGTGGAGAGCTTTGTCACGTCTTCGTCTCTCGTCTCGACAGAGTGCCGGGACCTTCGATGAGGTGGAGAAGCCGACCTCATCTTACCAGAAGACCAAACCTGTGGAGGCTGGTGAGTCTGAGAACATCAGCTGTGTTTCAGTCGGAGTTTAAAGCAACGTTTGAACTCGTTTCTGTCTCTGCTCATCAGCCGGCAGCAGCACAGGAAGCATCAAGGCCCGCTTCGAGAACATCGCCAAGCAGAAGGAGGAGGAGGACAGGAAGAGGGCCGAGGAGGAGCGAGCGCGCCGACAGGCCAAGGAGAAGCAGGAGCAGGAGGAGGCGCGCCGTAAAATCGAAGAGAAGGCCAAGGCGCCCTCTCCCGTCCCCGCGGCCAGTCCCAGTCCCACCCCCAGCCCGACTCCACCGGTCCAGCCGGCTGCTGCAGCCACGTACCAGGTGAGTCCTGCTGGCTGTTACAGCAGCGTTCATACGAGTGCTTTTAATGTGGTTGAATTTTTGGATAAAGTGAAACTCCTCGAATAAATCGCTTGTTCAAGTGATTAGAAGACATAATTTTGGTTGTTTGTAGCACAATAATGTGATGACGTAGGATAAGTATTTTAAGTCTGTACGTATTAGGGGTGGAACGGTTCATCCAAAAAATCCGTCCCGTTCGGTACGCTTGTCACGGTTCGGGGCGCGTGTGCACCGTTCGGTTTATGACGCGCAACGTGCGTAATTTCCACCGGGACGTGACGGCCGCCTGACGGCTGCGCCGCGGTCACCGGAGCTGATCGCATCCCCACCGGGCGCCGCGTGACGTCTCAGCAGCGGCTCTCCGCTCTGCAGCGCTGTCAGTCTGTAGCACTTCTAGTTTTTCACGGAGTCGTTGCTAAACCGCGTGAAGCTCAACAGAGCAGATTGCACCAGACAGGAAATCCAACACAGAATCAACGTAATACACTTCCGCCCCCTTTCAAAATAAAACACAATACGCAGTTCATGTAGCCTATCACAACTTCACATCAACATTACGTCATGAGGTACGTGTTGATGTTGATGCCCTTTCCTGTAATGTGGCCATAAAAATAGGAAAGTTAAAGTATTTTGTTTGCACTAATTCAAGAGTTCCTCTTTTTACTTTATAGGATACAATGTTTGTCAGAGATAGTTAATTAATTAATTAATTAATTGTCAGTTCAGTGATTGCTGTTGTATTTTAGTGATTTAGTGCATTTTCATTGCAGAAGAAGGCAAACAATTGTTAATCTTTTTGACAAATAAATATATAAACGTGTAAATGCAGCAATGTCTTTCCTCTGGCTGTTTCAAAATCTCACTTCACTTTAATTTCAGATTGTTACAATGATGTGCTTAATCCCTTATCAAGCTGCCCCATTATTTCAGTTTTTGCATGATTGCATGACCTGTTCTTATGTCTGATTTTTAAAAAAAATCTAATTATTAGGCTAAAGATCTGATTCATTTTTTAGAGTGTAAAAAAAATAGAACAAAAAAAACAACCGAACCGAACCGAAAACCGTGATATGAACCGAACCGTGGATTTTGTGAACCGTTCCACCCCTAGTACGTATATACATTTGTACATTATCATAGCTGAAAGGCGCTGAAAAAGCTTGAACGTGCACCTTGAAAAATCACTGAATTGGACTTGAGAAAAGGTGTAGGGACGCTTCTACTGTCTGTCTTGTTGGCTTCAGGTAGAGGTGCAAGACTCAACCTTTTTTAAAAACTATCGTCATAGAAGCATGTGAAATAATGAATTCTGCTCCATCAGTGTCTCTGAAACAGATTGTGTTTGTGTTGTCAGAAGGCAGAGGACGTGTCGTACGATGCTGCAGAGGAGAACGGAGAGCCGCTGTACGAGCCGGAGCCAGAACAACAGACCCAGTTCGTTCAGCAGCAGCAGGAGGACCAGGACCAGGACCAGGACCTGTACCAGACCCCTGCGGAGCCCACAGCAGGAGGTGAAGCCCTGCTTTTGTTTGTGACCGTTGATGTTTCAGGGTTAATTATGGAGTAGATTGATCAGTTTAATCATTCCAGCTGTGCAAATACCGACATAACGAGAGATTTCTCCTCAGAGTTTACAGAAAAGCTCACAGGACAGGTTTCAGGATTACAGTTAAACTTTATTGTCCACAAAGGTGAAAAAATTATGGCTGTTTATTTAAATGTACACTCAGTTTGTTTGGTACAACCAGTTAAACTAACGCAGAGTGAGACGACCGTCCTGTAATAAATCCTCCTTCATGAGCGCCTGGCGCCTGAAGATGAGCCGGTGCTTCACCGAGCCTCTGCAACAGAGATGATCCTGCAGGTGAATCAAGGCGTCTCTAGATCTGTTTCAACAATAACTGAACATTATAACTACATGAAGGGAGGATTTCTTGCAGGACTGTTGTGTTAGATTTGGCTCGGTGCACCAAAGAAACTCTCAGAACACAGGCATGATTGAAATTATGTCTCATAGAAACGATCCAGTGACATAAATGTCTTCATACCAACCTGACTTTGTCCCCACGGTCGTTCTCTTGCAGACGGGCAGCAGTACGATTACGGCGAGGACCTCGGGGTGACGGCGGTGGCTCTGTACGACTACCAAGCAGGTGAGACTGAAGCTCTCTCCCTTTGTCTCATGCAAAAAATGACAAATCTCCACCTTAAAGGGATATTCCGGTGTAAGTTTAATCCATGGTCTAACACACCGTGACACCGAGTAAGACTCCCCCTCGAGAGGTCAAGTTAGCTGACCGCTAGCTTAGCTAGTTTTAGCAGCCTCAGAAAAGACCGCACGATAACAATACACTGCAGCTTATGTCTCCAACTAGAAACCGCCATCAAAAAGCCACAATTAATGGTGAGAACAGCAGCAAACTTCAGCAACAGTACATGTACAGTCCCAGCACACAGTACGAAGCATCAAACATCTGCTAGCTTTGCTGGATTTGTGTTAAAAACACAGCACAACTCACCCTCTCCTCCAGCAGCCTGCCTGTGTGGGGAAGCCCTGACGAGTCGATTACCGAGTGCAGCAGATTTCTGCAGCTCAAGAATGAAAATGTCTGATTATTACTCCATTACTTCCGTTCTTTTCCCTGTCAGCTCTCGAGAATAAGAACTGAGCGTTCCATGGAGTAATAATCAGACATTTTCATCCTTGAGCTGCAGAAATCTACTGCACTCGGTAATCGACTCGTCAGGGCTTCCCCACACAGGCAGGCTGCTGGAGGAGAGGGTGAGTTGTGCTGTGTTTTTAATACAAATCCAGCAAAGCTAGCAGATGTTTGATGCTTCGTACTGTGTGCTGGGACTGTACATGTACTGTTGCTGAAGTTTGCTGCTGTTCTCACCATTAATTGTGGCTTTTTGATGGCGGTTTCTAGTTGGAGACATAAGCTGCAGTGTATGTATCGTGCGGTCTTTTCTGAGGTTGCTAAAACTAGCTAAGCTAGCGGTCAGCTAACTTGACCTCTCGAAGGGGAGTCTTACTCGGTGTCATGGATTAAACTTACACCGGAATATCCCTTTAACAGTCGGATGGAGACAGAAATGTTTCGTCTGAAAAGGTCGAGTGTCCAAATATCTCAGTGACTTTATTCAAAATCCTTTACGGGTCATTCCAGGACAACTCAACCAAAATCCAGAACTTTTCCCAGTTCAGGTCATGGATGTTGAAACTTCTACTAAATTCTCGGGTCTTTGTGAAGTTTGGCCCTCGGAGCTAAATCTCAGCATGTTAGTGATTCTTCAGATGAAGTGTGCTCAGAGCCTCGACTCTTCTTCACTGGATCGGGTTGAAATCTGTCCTGAATATCCAACAAACCCAAAGGAAACATTTAAATAGTTGTTGCTGAATGTTTTCAGTAATCAGATTAATAACAGGTGGTCA
>JBBNBP010002659.1:0-36016 GCA_039737535.1 Lagodon rhomboides | reverse complement strand
CTCGAAGGTAAGACAGCGAGGCGTCTAATCATCGTATTTCACTTCTAACTCAAACTACGATGTGTCCAGAAGTCATCTGGTGCCTGAACCTAACGGCTCAAGTACACTGGGAACGGCTGCGACGCGAACATCACTCTTCTTTTTCGAGTCTATTTTTTTTCCTCCACGTGTGGCTACGCAGCCTCCAACAGGTAAAAAACTACAGAGAACTGTGTATAAAATGAATATATTACATTTGAAAGTGATTAAAATAAATGTCTCATGTATCAGAGGCAAAGCCAGCAGCAGTGCAACATTATGGGGTTTGTTTTTTACATTGTACGATGTGGATCCACGATCGTGTAGTTAAACACTCCAGTTAGTTGATACCAGTTAATATAGTCTGCACTAGCAAACCCGACACAGTCACCAAATTACCTGAGAAAAAAGTACTGTGAATCCATCTTAACAGGAGGGATGCATTAACGTACCCATTTTCAGGAAATGTTCGTCTTAAAATCTTGAAAACACAGCTGCAAGACCGGTCGCGTCACGTCCGTGCCTGGTGTAGCAGCTAAAGCACTCCGCTCCGTCACGCTTACGTTTCGTGTCGCGGCCGTTCCCAGTGTACTTGAGCTGTAACACTGTCTTTTCCGTCCCTTATCTCGCTGGTCGTCACGCCTGTAGCTCTTCACAGGACGATTGTTCTTGTTGTTTGGCCCTCAGGCGTATATAGTTTTAAGTCCGGTGAGACATATCAAGAATCCAGCTGCCTCGCAAGGTGACTGTCAAGCTTCATATTCCTGAAACCTAACCTGACTCTCGCCAGATGCATTTCGTTCCGCCTAGCTCCACTCACATCCATCTGGGATCGCTCCCGTTGGGAGGGATTTCAGCACCAGGTTTTCTGGTCGAGCCAATCAGGACCGCCGGGCGGGAGTTTCATAGATGTGACGTAGCGGAGAAGCGACTGTTTTGATTCAGACAACAATGGCGGCTCGCATCGAGGAAGCAAGCGTCAACACTGATGCTGCTGTTTCATCCGTGTTGTCCAATCTACCCAATATTTGTTCGTTAAAAGAACGTCGCTCTCATCGACGTCACAGGTTGGTTTCGATGTGAGTGGTTGAAGTAGCACGTCAGTAAAGATGACAGACAAGTGGTTTGTCCAATCATATGCAGGGATTTTTGATAAGGCCCAGCCTTCTGAAACACATCTCCAATGGAGCGATCCCAGAGTCAGGTTAGCATTCAGCAGGAGTTTCAGGTTCCACTCTCACGAAAGCTAAAGAATCTCACATTTTACACCTCACTTCACTAATTGAATATTTTTAGATCAGGTTAAACATTTATTTAAATAAATTCCAATGAAGGGATTAATGGACTGAAGACCCGTGCAGTGTATAAGCTTCAGTACCTGTGTAAGTGCTTCAGCGTGTCCAAATGAATGTGAGCTCTGAAGCGTATAGGAGTCGTATACGTGTCTATAGGGGAGCATCGTTGTGTGTGTGTGTGTGTGTGTGTGTGTGTGTGGATGGATTCTGCAGGAGCATTAGAGACGAGGTGCAGCAGAGAGGAGAACAAGTCATCCGTGCACAGTCTCATTTTCTTCTTCTCTCTCTCCGTCCCGTCTGGTAAATAATGAATCGCCGGCGTTAAGAGGAAGAAGTAACCCATTTCCTCCCCCTGTGTTTGTCTCCGCGGAGAGAAGTCGGAGCGGCGTTAAAGAAAGAAAGACGAGGGAGGGTTTTCTCTCGGCGGACTCGTTGCCAGAGAAGAGAAAAACTAACATGCTGTTGAAGGAGGCGAGTCCACATGTTGTGCTTTAAGCAGCTGCATGTGTGTGTGAGGGTCAACTGCCAGAACAATTAACTGACTGACACATTAAATAACACTGACCGCAGCTCCTCAGATGTAACGACGGGCCTCCGCTGATTCATTTAAACTGGTTAAACAAGCTTTCGATTGGTAAACTTCACCTCCACTGTGCTGTTCTGTACGGTGGCCGACAAGGGTCAAACAGACGGCAACGGCCCAATACGTATATACATTATGTTTATATCACTGTACAACGCTGCACATGATGTAAGGAATGACAGCACATCTGCAAAAGGAAAGAAAAGACAGGGTTTAGGTACGAGAGACTGTGATAAGAGGGCTTTTTAATGTAGGCCGACTATTAAAACGGGTGTTTTATATCAATCTCTAATCATCTTGTCTGACTAAACAGGCTAATCTACATGCAAGTGTGCAGCCTTGTAACGTCTGGTGTAAAATCCAATAAAATAAACGTCACGTAATGTGCAGCGTTGTACAGTGATAATATATATATATATAATATATATATAAAAGTCACATTACCGTTCCCGCTGTATTTTCATGCACCGTTGTGGTTCAGTCAGCTGTTCTGTTCTGGAGCACTTCCGTTTGTAGTGACAGGTAATGCAGCGTTTTTCGTTTGCAGATCGTTTCTCTATTTGCACCACGTTCCTCGTTTTGTACCTCGTTTAGATTTGTGTTTGAGTTTGTGATTTTGCATCGTTTCTGTACTTGAAGCTGTTTTCTCGAACTGAGAAGTATTGGGTCGTTGCCGTCCGTTTGACCCTTGTCGGCCACCGTAGTTCTGTCTGTCAGCGGGCACAAAATCTCCCAGGAAAGTGAAGGTTGACTGGTGATCCGGTCGGGCTGGCACCGTTTCTATCTGCTTTCATGTTTCCATTAGAGACTGAATGAGGGAGTGAACTCACGGTGTGTCCCGTGTTGTCGAAGCTGCTTCTCTGAGGAAAAGGAAACACATTTATTTGTCTTTGGAACAGCAGCACCAACAATTATACCACCTGGAATCAGCTTTAATATCTTTGAGTTTTAATGACATTGTTGTGGTGACAAAATAAGCATCTCAACACGCTATAATTAATAAAATACTTTCGATAAAGTAGGGTCAGAAAGCCTTAAACCATCCGTCAGAACAGCTCCATCCAACACCACCGCTGCAACAACAGCACGCCACCGAGCCCGTACAGACATAATTTCAGCAACAGCTTCAATTTTTTTACATTTGAACACAAAATAAGTTATTTGTCAAACAGTTTGGCTAATTAACACTCTCAGGAAAGGACAGGAAAATTATAAAATAACAAAAAATGCTTTAATTGTTTATATTGATATTAATTAATTTCACTGTCGTCACTATCTGTGTGTGTGTGTGTGTGTGTGTGTGTGTGTGTGTGTGTGTGTGTGTGTGTGTGTGTGTGTGTGTGTGTGTGTGTGTGTGTGTGTGTGTGATGGAGGGAGGGAGATGATGGACAGGATTACCTGGGGACACCTCCGTCCCTCAGGCCTGTTGGTGATGAGCCACGGGGCCAAGAGACGGAGTGAAAACGACAAGCTACATGTTCACACACTACACGCATAATACGATATACTGTAAGTGTGTGTGTGTGTGTGTGTGTGTGTGTGTAGACGTTGTGGTGACATACATCTGTCCACACGGTCACATTGTGGGGACTCACCTTCCTTCACAGGCGAAAAAACAAGTCCACACACTGTAAATCATTAAATTTAAAGGGGAAGACTCTGCAGGAAGTGATTGTGAGTCAGTGTAATGTGAAGTGATGGAAACACGACTGTGTGTGTTTGTTTACCTCGCAGTCATTAGAGAGAATAGATGGAGTACCTCAGAATAAGCTGATCTAAGCTTCTCCTCTCTTAACTCCGTATATTTTATCTCCTCTCGCAGTCTTGTTTCGTGCCGACGCTCCCTCTCTCTCTCTTGCTGTTTCTATTTTTAGAAGCGCTCTGATACGTCTGCCATGAACAGAGCGGGTCCTCCCTCCCTCCCTCACCGCCGCTCGCTCGCTCGCTCGCTCTTATTGTTATTTCATTTTCTCATTCATGTGTGATCGCAGTCGATAGTCAGATCCAGCTCACGCGAGCCGCCGTCCAGTTTACATCCTTTAATTCAGTCCAGCTATTGTTGTCGGAGCCAACTGAGCGTCTATCCATCACTCTGACTGCTGCTGTGTGTGTGTGTGTGTGTGTGTGTGACAAAGAACTACAACTCGACAAAAATAATTTAATCAGGTTGCAGGTTTGAGCGCCCACACACACACACACACACACATACACGATTCTCCTCCAGCGTTCAGGATTAAACTTCCCACCCCGACAACGCCGACGCCGAGGTATTTGCTCGACTGCCACCCATCATGGTGACACCTGCAGCCGCCTCGAGGGAACGCCACAATGTGGTCATGTGACTAACGGAGGCGGCAAGAAGGCGTCAAGCTCTGCTGCTTGTGTTGTTGACGGAGATTAATGGAGGCGGCCTCACGATTCCTGCACGGGACCATATCGACTCTATTAAATGTTGATATTGTCGAGTGTCCAGCAGGCGGCTCCACTGGTTTCAAACAGAAGTCTAATTGTATTTAAGCTTATGAGAAAATGAACCTACTTTTCACAGTTAAAGGGATATTCCGGTGTAAGTTTAATCCATGGTCTAACACACCGTGACACCGAGTAAGACTCCCCCTCGAGAGGTCAAGTTAGCTGACCGCTAGCTTAGCTAGTTTTAGCAACCTCAGAAAAGACCGCACGATAACAACACACTGCAGCTTATGTCTCCAACTAGAAACCGCCATCAAAAAGCCACAATTAATGGTGAGAACAGCAGCAAACTTCAGCAACAGTACATGTACAGTCCCAGCACACAGTACGAAGCATCAAACATCTGCTAGCTTTGCTGGATTTGTATTAAAAACACAGCACAACTCACCCTCTCCTCCAGCAGCCTGCCTGTGTGGGGAAGCCCTGACGAGTCGATTACCGAGTGCAGTAGATTTCCTCAGCTGAAGGATGAAAATGTCTGATTATTACTCCATGGAACGCTCAGTTCTTATTATCGAGAGCTGACAGGGAAAAGAACGGAAGTAATGGAGTAATAATCAGACATTTTCACTCGCTAATCGACTCGTCGGGGCTTTAATTAAAGATTTTAAAATCTCAAAATGATGATTCTAAGTTTCAAACTTGACTCCCCCCTCGATAATACTGGAGGGATCTGATTCTGTGTCCCTGCTGACAACATGAAGAAGCCTGTTAACATACTCCAGCTTCGTCTTACCCCTCACCTGACGCTCAAATCAGGTTTATAATCAGCCCTGTTGCTGTCAGGTGAGCCCACCTCTGTACCTGCCTACCTGCCTACCTGCCTCCGCTGCAGCTCCAGCGACAGATCTGAGAGGCTGTTCATTGATTTCTGAATTACATAAACGTATAACTCAAGCAGCCGTGTCGTGCAGCATTTGGATCCTTCTTATACGAGCTGTTAAACAACCACTTCTTGCTGCTGCAACCATTTTTTCTTCACGTTTTATTATTGCATCGCTGCAGCTGAAAGCAAAGCCGCCGCAGCTCGATCACGTTTTATTACTCGCAGTACTTTGTATAATTCACGCTGTTTGACGGACGGCAGGTTGGCAGCTGCAGAGAGTCTGGATGTGTTTCAGCGTGCTGAGCTGGCGTTGGCTTCACAACAGCCACACCGACGGTAATTATATAGATTCTTTTTGCATCAGATCCTGCAGAGTGAGTCGAATTAACCCGGCTTATGAGTCTCATCTCTGCCATAATGAGTCTGAAAGGGAGAGGATGAACACACACCTGGCTTCTGTTGCACCCAGCATGCACTGCAGCAACATTCAGTCGTGGAGGTGTGGAGGTTAAACAGGTCTTTGGAAAATCCCTTCTGTATTTAAACCTGCAGTAACTGATTCGAGGTCAGCGGAAAGAAGTGATGACGACAATGTTGAAATATGGTGAACTTGTAGTCAGAAGGTTGTTGTTTATCGACACAAAGCCGCTCAGTCACGTTTGTGTCCACACAGCGAACGCTCAAGTTCTCTCTTTTTGCTCTGTTTTTGGTCTCCACCAGCTTGTTATGATCATCCAGAAATAGTAAAAGTCCCCCTCAGTCCCTTCATCATCCTCCTTTACCTGCTTTAATTTAAACCCAAGAGGGAAAAGTCAACTTTTCTTCCCTTGACTGAAATCCCAAGCTTGAATTTTTAAACTCTCCCAATCAAAACAGCCTCGAGTTTTCACTTAACATTTGATTAAAGAGCGTAGCGTTGCAAAGGTGATGTTTCAGACGATGCTTTATCTTCTTTTTGCAATTTACCGAGTTTAAAACCGACCCGAGCAGCAGCAGGGTCATACTGAAGATTTTAAGCTCAATAACTCATTTGTTGTGATACTAAAGAGCCAAAGAAAAGAGAGGAATGAAAGCAAATATAGAATTCATCAAAAGGGTTCATTTAAAAGTTTCTGCTTATCGATTTTCTGTATTCAGAAGCGTGTAATAGCTCAGAACTGTCGCTCGGTGAATCTGGTTCAGTTCCAGCTTCCAATCTAAAGTTTTCAGGACCCGGTGTGACCTCCACAGTCGAGTCCTCTGTCTTCATGGATCTCTGAGCTTTTCTGTGATTGTGTCATTTTATTTCTGCTGATTAATTCCTTCAGGGCCGAAAGTTCAGTCAATATATTCATTAGATTCACTTTCTTTTCATTTATTTCTTAAAGAGGACACACTTGATTTACAAAACCATTGATTTTTACTTTGTGTTTGATTGTAATGTTGGCAAGGAGGCTTTCCAGAGAAACCTGCAGCGACTTCCACACGACACGTGTCAGTTAATAGGAACCAGTGTTTTCCATGGAAACAGAAAAAACTAACTAATCCTCGGTGTTACACCTTGATTCCAGTGACGTCTTTTACAATGTTGACAATCTTTGAACTTAAAGGGATATTCCGGTGTAAGACATTTTCATCCTTGAGCTGCAGAAATCTACTGCACTCGGTAATCGACTCGTCAGGGCTTCCCCACACAGGCAGGCTGCTGGAGGAGAGGGTGAGTTGTGCTGTGTTTTTAATACAAATCCAGCAAAGCTAGCAGATGTTTGATGCTTCGTACTGTGTGCTGGGACTGTACATGTACTGTTGCTGAAGTTTGCTGCTGTTCTCACCATTAATTGTGGCTTTTTGATGGCGGTTTCTAGTTGGAGACATAAGCTGCAGTGTATTGTTATCGTGCGGTCTTTTCTGAGGTTGCTAAAACTAGCTAAGCTAGCGGTCAGCTAACTTGACCTCTCGAGGGGGAGTCTTACTCGGTGTCAAGGTGTGTTAGACCATGGATTAAACTTACACTGGAATATCCCTTTAAGCTAGGTTCACTGGCAGAACCGGCCTTATCTTCACTCCTGTTTATCAACCTGACTGCAGCAGTGATTTGCAGAGGCGGTAGTCGTGGGGGTGTTTACTACTGAACATCCCACCAATCGAATCACTTAAACTGCATTAAGCTTTAGGGGTGAATATGCTGCAACTCTTATTCAACAAACCGGTGTGGCTGTCTCGTCAACAGCCACTAGAAGTGTTTGCATCTTGAAGTCGTGCACGCTCTCCGGCTTTATAGTGAGAAACACTCAGCCTGATCAGCTGTATAACAAGACAAGTGATTGAATCAAGGTTCAGCTCCAGCAGATGAATCCTGCACACGCTGCCTCAGACAGCTGCGAGCACAGAGGCACTCCAAACATCTATTTATATCTCAGACTTCAAAGCTCTCGTGACAGAGAGAGTTCAAATATAGACTGGATCTCGGCGTCGATGAAGCTCGAGCACAGAACAAACGCAACATCATGTTTACGAGCTGCCCGGAACACACGTAACGCCCCTTTAAATATTCAAGAGCAGAAGGAGGGTGTCGGGTTTTATTTAGAGCTGCACAGAGAGACGCTGGCCGGGCTGAGTAATGTCTTCATTTCAGCCGGGCCGCGATATTCTGACTGCAGGAGGAGGAAACAGGAAACATTACACGCTGTAAATCTGAGAGGAGAGAACGTGAGGAGAGGAAATATTAAGTAATAAGTAATAACTGCAGACAGACAGTATGGGATATATACAGTGTGGTATCTGATAATGTTATGCATACTGATGGTTTGTTATTGCTGACACTGCAAACCTCGCTTTGGTAATATTTTTTTAAATTACATTCCTGCAAATAAATCCAGAGAGAGAAGAAGGAAAGACAATAGAGACACTACCAAAAGAGAAAATCAGAAACAGAAATAACAAGAACGGCGGTGGAGGAATGAGAAAGAGAAACTGGCCCGAAGACATAAAAACTCTCAGTGAAATACTGAAAGAAGAAAAAACAGCCTGACCATAAAACTGAGCAGGATAACAAGGCCGAGAGAGACGGAGGACATAAAAGAAGGAAGAGAGAAGAGAAAGTCAACGGTGGTTGAGTACGAGAATCAATTAGTTTGATATTAGATGATTCTAATCTGCAAGATTAGAGTAGATTTTCAGTGTCAGTGCAGGAAATAATGTCCTTTATCTAGTAAAGCAGAAAATAAGGGTGTGGTCAACCTTCATTTTAGTTACCACAGTCTTTTCCTGACCCTAACCGAGTGTTTCAGCTGCCAAACCAAACTTTGAGGACTGGTCATTGATCCGAAACCCCAATAATCTAAAAAAATGTCCCATCGGACTCAAGATATGGCTTCGTCCGTTGAGTAACCACGTAGCTAACGACGTGAAAGGGTTAAATTAAGTTTAGGCATCAAAACTAGATCACGTTTGAGTTAAAATATCTACTTAACAACTTAACTTTCTGTTGATATCTGCTGTGTTTTCTCAGTGGAGAGAATCTGTTTGAGTAAAGACTGGCCTGAAGAAACAGACGGAAACAAAAGGCATGATGAATGGATCAAGAGAAAGGAACCAGACCACAGAGAGAGAGGAGAAGAAATCAGTGTATGTGACGCTGGATATGACCCGACCCTCCTTATCTACCAAACTCAATATCAAACCCGCAAGTTTCCTGCAAAGAATTGTGGGTCGTGATCACACCTAGTGGCTTTCTGTGTGAGTACTTTTCATGTTGATGCCTCCTCAGCTGGCGTCGCTCTCCTCCATCACCCCTCACTGTACCGTCGAGGAGGAAATCAGCCTGATGGTTTGTGGTCTATGCAGAAGCTGCCGGCGGTCACACGGCGCTCTGCCTCGCTCGTTCATCACCGTAATCGTCCGGCAGGAAGCAGCTCTGTGTGTGTGTGGATGTGGTGAGAGGGAGCGTCATGGCGGCGGCGGCGTGCGGGAATGACAGAGAAGCCCATTAGAGAGGAGCGTGACTTGTTTGTGTAACGGGTCACATTCAGATAAACCAGCAGACGCAGCACGGACCAGCGGAGCAGAGAAAACACACAGACGGTGACTCGGCTGAGCTTTCAGACGGGGAGGCAGCTGGCGTGGAAATAACATGTTGAACTTTTATACCTGAGGAATATATTTAAGATCAACGTCACTGGAATCAAGGTGCAAGACCGAGGATTAGCCTCCTGTTTCCATGGAAAACACCGGCTCCTATTAAAGGGATATTCCGGTGTAAATTTAATCCATGGTCTAACACACCGTGACACCGAGTAAGACTCCCCCTCGAGAGGTCAAGTTAGCTGACCGCTAGCTTAGCTAGTTTTAGCAACCTCAGAAAAGACCGCACGATAACAATACACTGCAGCTTATGTCTCCAACTAGAAACCGCCATCAAAAAGCCACAATTAATGGTGAGAACAGCAGCAAACTTCAGCAACAGTACATGTACAGTCCCAGCACACAGTACGAAGCATCAAACATCTGCTAGCTTTGCTGGATTTGTATTAAAAACACAGCACAACTCACCCTCTCCTCCAGCAGCCTGCCTGTGTGGGGAAGCCCTGACGAGTCGATTACCGAGTGCAGTAGATTTCCGCAGCTCAAGGATGAAAATGTCTGATTATTACTCCATGGAACGCTCAGTTCTTATTATCGAGAGCTGACAGGGAAAAGAACGGAAGTAATGGAGTAATAATCAGACATTTTCATCAGCGGTCTTTTCTGAGGTTGCTAAAACTAGCTAAGCTAGCGGTCAGCTAACTTGACCTCTCGAGGGGGAGTCTTACTCGGTGTCAAGGTGTGTTAGACCATGGATTAAACTTACACCGGATTATCCCTTTAAGTTCGGGAAACACAGCTCAGTCTCTTGGGTGAAAGTCCTGTCAGCTTCAGAAACACAGTGCCCCTAATGCAAGTCAGAGAGACACGTTCACTGGTAATCAAACACAGAAAAACATCGAACAAGGCTCAACTTCAAGCTGCAAAACAAAGAAAGTCATCCAACAACACGCTCGTCTGACTGCTGTCCAGCTCATCTATTCACCTGATATCTATTTCTGTATTTCTTCAAAAGCAATACTGGCTTCACTCTGATTGCAGCCTGAGAGCTGCGACACAATGCTGATGAGGTGATTGTAACTCACTTCCAGCTCTCTGGAAATGTTTGCTCAGATTTATGTGTCCATTTGGCTCCAGATGTAAAGCGGAGGACAAACTGGATCTGAGCCATGATAATGAGTCACAGTCGCCTCAGCTCTGCAGTCACAAGTTCATTTATTATTCATATTTCACAAGTACAATTATTTAGAATGAGCCAAAAACGACATTTAGATAACTACAAGTCATACTCATCTGCGTACAGTAAAGTTATTGTTTCCAAAATGAGACGACAGCTGTCGTGTAGGAAGGAAAACCAATCTCCTCTCCAATCAAACTGCCTCTGATCAGGTTCACCAGTCGGCTCAGCAGGAGGGAACGAACTCCTAATCACACCTGCTCACGCTGCAATTACAGAAAAAACAGGAAATCCAGCATTTATTTCAAATCCTGGACTTTTCACATGAGATGATTGATCTCACCTGGTAGCTCGAGTGTGAATCAGATGTTTGGAGTATAAAGTTCTTTGGCAACCGCGCAAACGTCTTGATTTTCCAGTTGAGAGATCCAAAACAAACGTACGTTATTACCCTACATTTTCCTGGAGTTTAATTCGTCGGGTGGTTGTGTTAAGCTTCCTGACGTGATCGATCTTTCCTCGTGTCTCTGCGACGACTCATTTGTCGTGTTATTTCCGAGCGTCTTCTCGTCGGGGGGTCGGCCAATCCCCTGCAGGCTCTGCTTCGCTAATTTCCCTTCCCATTAGCATATGCGTCAAATCTGCATGCGGAGCTCTCAGGAGAGCTCTGCAGAGGCTCTCGGAGGAGCCTGGGTTGAACTATGAGAGGACCGAGCTGACTTAATGCACGTCAGCTGTTCAGTAACAACCAGAAGCTGATGATTACAACTCACTCGCAGGAATTCACACCTGTGACCTTCAGTGACAGTCTAGACACGCTGTCTGGTGTCTTTCTCGACAAACCGGCATTCAGATGTTGCACATGTGTTTTGTATTTCATAAACAAACCTCGGAGGACACAGGTGTTGGTTACATAACCGCTGCTTTCACTACAATGCAAATGTGTTTCGCAAATTGTGAGTTTTCAGGTGTTTGTTGGATGTTTTTTTGGTGAAACTCCAGTACGGCTCTACAATTTAGTGCAAATTAGCTGTCTTCTCCTACCAATTAAAGAGGCAAATGTTTGTTCAAATTAATTTTAGAGAAGAAAAACAAATCCTACCCATAAAGAGACTGACGGGTTTGCATCTTGTGTTTGAAGTCGGGTCGACCTCCGACTGAACGCAGCACTCACCAGACACTCTGGTTCTCTCTCCAGTCCGCAGTCGACTTCAGGTTGATAAACAGGAGTGAAGATAAATCCACTTAAAGCTCCACTGTGTAGTGTTTAAAGTAGTTTATTACCTCAAATCAGCGTCTTCGTTCATAAATAAGTCCTCATTGGTGTAAAATGATCTCTGCCAACAATCTCACTTCTCCTCCTGAGGGAAGAATCACACATTGTGACGTGAAGCAGGAAGTTGGGCGTGAAGAGAAGCAGGGCAGTTTCTGCTTTTCTCCCAGAATCTTCTTCCCGTTTAACATTGGGGCTTATGGGGCAGTTGCTGGAGTTTGTGTCGGTTAGACGCAGATAATTCAAAAACCGTACATCCTCCCGATAAAGTGGACACGTTGCCAGACAGAAGACAAGTGTGGCTACGTTCTTGGAAAATATCACTATTGTAGTGTGAAATCTGTGGCTAGGATCGTCATCTAAAGAAACATTTTCGGAGAGTTTTTTTCAGGCTCCCCCACTCTGCCAGTTGGTGCTGCGCGAACATTCCGCAATACACACTCATTGAAAATCCTGAATTTTTTCGAAATCACTCACGATCAATTAAGGGTCACCGTTCAAAAACTAAACATCGTAGAAAGAAAGTTCAAATACAACTCAAATAGATAAGACTTGTGCCTACATTTTAAAGTTTGAATGGTGTCTCTCGGTCAAAGTCTGCCAGAGCAGGAGATGTTTGAAAAACGTTGATGATTTTGCGACTTTTTTGACCCCGTCCCATTCATTCCTTATGGGAAGTTTTTCATACGGAGGCTTCCATGTCCTTCCGCTCTATAAAAAACGATGAGCTGGTGAGAGGGACAAAAAGCTCTACGTGGTACAGATAAGGCTAAAGGCGTTTTCACTCAGAGCCAGCGTGACTGTGGAACGGAGAAGGAGCTTAGCCAGACGCGCTCGTCAGCTGCAGTTTGAAGTCTGTTTGAAATAACGTACCTCATCACCCGAAACTAAACTTGATGAAGTGCTGTTTGAAGACACGTTGTTGTCACAGCTTCTTGAATCTTGACACATCCCGCCTGCCGTAGTTCCAACAGGCTGCAACGCACGTTTGAAAACGCGAGGCGCTAGAGAGCAGTATTCGTTTGGATGCAGAATAACATTTAACCACCAGATGGGAGAAATAATTCCACAGTGTGTCTTTAAAAAGTCGTCTCTGAGCTCTCCTCCTCTCGGTGAACCAGTCTGGATCGGACCAGAATCTGACGTAGGTCTGGGTGTTTACTCCTCCAGAGGTCCTCGCTCCAGCAGCATCTTCCTGAATGAAGTCCAAGTTGAATATTTCCACATCTATGTACGTGTTTTCATTGACTGAGTATGTAATGGAGATGCGTTTGGCTTTCTGTGGGAACAAACCGTAAGAATTCAGACTTATTAATGCACAACGTTGCTTTCATTTCGTCCGTATTTCTGCACGTTGTCTGAAAGCGTATGGATACAGACCAACAGATCATTGCCTCCGGTAGTCGTGGTGGGCGAGTGAGACATGACCACAGAACAAGAGGGAGAAGTTTTAACAAATGTCGGAGCTTTTGAAATTGAAACGTCTGTATGATGTAACTTCATCCAGGCAGAGAGAGACGAACATAACAGCTATCAAAGGCAACATGCACGGTTTGAAAAGACGTGCCATTTATGTGAATAAAAGAATAATCCACTGCCGATTATTAGATGTTATCCAACTTTTAAAAAGCCTCTCAAAGGAGAAAATTACTCAAAAATCAAATACGAGTAGTTTCACCGCCGGAGAAGAAAAAACAAATATTTCATAACTCATCACGTAACCTGATTTCATAACCTTTTAAAAGGTTTCATGTCAGCACAGGTCTTACATTTGATACGTAACGCAGCGTTGTGAAGCCACACAGAACATCTCACCCGACACTTCTTCATGAGCTCTGCGGTGATTACACCGACCGTCTGACAGCTGTTCAGTCGAGCAGCTCGCGAGGAGCCATTTATCCATTTCGCCTCCTCTCACGACTTCTCTCCGACGAGAGAGCCGTTTACTGATGACTGTGTGTCACGGCGTCGTGGTCGCAGCCTCTTCAGACTGAAGGAGGCGCCGCATGCGAGCGCCGGCTCTCCAGGAGACAGAAGGACAGAATAATTGGGTCAGTAGAAATAAGGCTGATTTGGAGAAATTAGTCAGGCCACTCGACCCGGCAGCACGCGGTCAGCGTACGCAGAGCTCAGAGACTGAGGCGCTGCCAGCCGTTACTGCCGCGCCAGCTGATTCTCTGTAATGTTTTAAACAATCTGAGCAGCAGCCAAAGTCTTTACAGTGATGGATGTGTTCATCACAGAGAGCAGCAGCATGTCGATGTGCCGATCGTGTAACCAGAACTTCTCGGTTCAAGCACCAGCGTCGACGCCACCATGGGGGAGATATCGTAGGAACTGAGACCTGAAAAAATGGTGCTTGACATTTGACAAAATCAAGAGTTTTGCAGTCAAACCAGTCTCCAATATCACTCTTTCCTCCAGTAGAAGTGCCGATACTTACACATAAGTAAGGGATAATGCCTGACGAGGTGTCCATAATCAGGAATTAATGGACTTTGCGTCGTCCATTAATTCCTGATTATGGACACCTCGAAGGGCATTATCCCGCTTATACCACGGTCACTTGCCAAAGAAAAGAAATTAAGACCATTAATTTATATTTTCATGCGTTTTACAATCAAAATATAAAGTTTTTCACAGGCAATAACTTAGTTTCCCTGGTAACGCCTGAGGGTTTGACTAATACCTGGAACAACCATTACCCTCCCGTAAGGTTCTTATGCAACGGAAACGGTGCGGTTTGACCCCGCCGTGACTGTGAACGCTAGCTGCAAAAAAGTCGAAGCCCACGTTGATGGCCTGGACTTGTCTCTACATTTTAAAGTTTGAACGGTGTCTCTAGGTCAAAGTATGCCAGAGTTGTCGATGAGTTTTGCAGAGGATCTGATCTCTCTGTTGGCCCAGAGGATCTCAGTTGCCACGGTGACGGTTGTCAAGTGCACCTGACAACAGTGACTGAGACAGCTGATTTCAGAGTGATTTCAGCTGAGGATCACCTCGTCAAACTGCTGCTATTTCTTCAAAATCAAAGATGATATCGGCAAAATTTTTCACCATCAAGCGGAAAGGCCTTAAAGAACAAAGTCATCAAGTTTTGTGGTCCTACTTTGAAAAATGTGTTAAAAGGAGCGAGTTAAAAAAGGTTGTTCCCTCCTCCAGTAAATAGGACGGACCTTAGATACGACTTGGCAACGGGAGATATTCTAGTCCGCTCAGCGCTGAGCCAGAAAGCTAACGCTATGCTAGCAAGATTCAAAGTCGATAACATTGCGTACGGTTGACGAACAGTAAATATAATTTGACAGTATGTTTAACAACAAGACTAGCTAGCTTACCAGTCATGTCATTGTCCCCAAATCAACATCAAGATGTTCACGAACAAATGATCGGCCGTGTGTAACGTTACTGTGGCCGCAGCCTGAAGCAGAGAGCTGAACAGCCAACGGGATGTGAGATTATTCGGTAAGTTTAAAGCGTACTTTCTGCAGCTTGTGTGTTACAGTCTCCATCCTGTGGTGTTCAGAGGATAAGGCTCTGAAGGACTGACGGACTGCACTCAGTGCTGGAAATAAATTGTAAACAGAGGCTTTGACTGCGTTCCCGTCGCTATGGTTACGCAGCTAGCGCATTAATTTAGACGGTGAACAGACAATTTGACTGGAACTACTTAGTAGGTGTCCGTATACCAGGGATTAATGTACACCCTGCAGCCAATCAGAATCGAGTATTCCCCCAGACCATGGTATAAGAAGTCATAAAGTACAGGCTCTGAAATGTACTAGCGTCATTTCATTACGTGTGAACATCTGAGGTTGTAGCTCAAACTAAACAAGCTTAAATTGCTGATTAAGACGGTGAGATGTGGTGGAAAAGTTCGAATTGTCGCATTAAAAGTTTTGTAAAGAAGCCAAAGAGATGTATGGGTGTACTGCCCGGCGACGTTTCTGAGAGTGAGAACATCATAAATAATCTTCAGGTGTCTGAAGGCTCCTCGATGTGCAGTTGTCAGTTCCTCTCACCGTTTCTATCAGGTGGATGTCACCTCATTCTACGAGGAGGACGACGAGCTGTCCACCGGCCAGTTTCTGTCCTTATTACCAGTAAGATGGACAGAATCACGACAGAACTAGTGACGCGTTATAGTTGACAGCTGAGTGACAAGTTCTGGACTCCAACTCAGGATGTTACAGGTGTTTCTTGGCCAGTTGAACTATCGGGCACCAAAACAGATGATTTTGCGTTTCCAGCTCCACATCGGTCAGATAGCTTTAATATAAAAGTGCTATGATGGAAGAAATGCTTTGTTGTAGAGGAAAAAAGTCTCTTCTGCTAAGTGAAGGTCCACTGAAATGACTCATGTACGTTAATGGACACATACTCGGCTGGACCACTCCAGAACCTCCCGTCTGCGTCCTGATGCTCGTGGTAATTGTGCTGTTTTTAGACTCATGAGACTCAAAGTACTTTTTCGCTTCCGTCTGGCGTTTCCGATGCATTGTTGTCCCTCACATGGTAACAGGAAGGGACTGAAGTTGCTGAAGTTAATCCGAAGTGATTGTTAGCTAATGGAGGTTCATCGTTTGTGGTCCCGTCGCATCAGCGTCATCTGCTCAGCTGTGACAGATTCTGGTCCTGATGACAGTCGACTTTTCAGAAAGAGTAAAAAAAAAAAAGGAAACAAACCCCACCGGAGCTAACTTTTCAATAACTTTAAATCAAACCACACTCTCCTCCTCGTGCTTGATTTAATTAAAAGCGTTAATCATCCAGGTGATGCCTCTCAGGTCGCCGTGGAGACTGGAGATGATTGACAGGCCGTCTCTGTCTCCTCTCTGACTTTGCTCGGTTCGGCTCGGGGAGCTCTGAGCAGCCGAGGTCGGATGGATGAAAGCAGCGAGTTGGTGGATGGACAGCGAGGTGGGCGACTCGCCTCCCTCCCATCTTTAACTCAAAGCTCCGCTCAGCTTGCCATCTACCGGGAGCTTTATCATTTTAAACAGGAATAACACTTAAATCGGGAGCTTGATGACTGGCTGCCTGCCTGGCAGGGATTTCTGTCATTCCCAATGTAATTAGTGTGTAAGAGGAGCCAGGAGAGAGCGGCGCCAGGCTGAGGCTGAATAATCCAGGGGAGGTGTCGGATAGATCATTTAACACGGATCTCCAGAAGGCTGCAGCGCTTTGTGAGTGCTTTGGTACGACGGAGTATTAGGGCCAGACTAAGAGAAAAAAAAATATTTTGGAGGGCAAATTACGAGAATAAAGTCATAATATTACGAGAAAAAAGTCATAATATTATGAGATTAAAGTCAAAATATTACGAGAAAAAAGTCATAATATTACGAGATTGAAGTCAAAATATTATGAGAATAAAGTCAAAATATTACGAGAATAAAGTCAAAATATTACGAGATTAAAGTCAAAATATTACAAGAATAAAGTCAAAATATTACGAGAAAAAAGTCAAAATATTACGAGAAAAAAGTCAAAATATTACGAGAAAAAAGTCAAAATATTACGAGATTAAAGTCAAAATATTACGAGAATAAAGTCATAATATTACGAGATTAAAGTCAAAATATTACGAGAATAAAGTCAAAATATTTTGAGATTAAAGTCAAAATATTACGAAAAAAGTCAAAATATTACGAGAAAAATGTCATAATATTACGAGAAAAAAGTCAAAATATTACAAGAAAAATGTCATAATATTTTGAGAAAAAGTCAAAATATTACGAGGTTAAAGTCAAAATATTACAAGAAAAATGTCATAATATTACGAGATTAAAGTCATAATATTACGAGATTAAAGTCAAAATATTACGAGAATAAAGTCAAAATATTACGAGAATAAAGTCGTAACATTACGAGAATAAAGTCAAAATATTACGAGAATAAAGTCGTAACATTACGAGAATAAAGTCAAAATATTACGAGAAAAAAGTCAAAATATTACGAGATTAAAGTCATAATATTACGAGATTAAATTCAAAATATTACGAGATTAAAGTCAAAATATTACGAGAAAAAATTCATAATATTACGAGATTAAAGTCAAAATATTACGAGAATAAAGTCAAAATATTACGAGAAAAAGTCGTAACATTACGAGAATAAAGTCAAAATATTACGAGAAAAAAGTCAAAATATTACGAGATTAAAGTCAAAATATTACGAGATTAAAATCAAAATATTACGAGAATAAAGTCATAATATTACGAGATTAAAGTCAAAATATTACGAGAATAAAGTCAAAATATTACGAGAAAAAAGTCATAATATTACGAGAATAAAGTCAAAATATTACGAGAAAAAAGTCAAAATATTACGAGATTAAAGTCAAAATATTACGAGATTAAAGTCAAAATATTACGAGAAAAAAGTCAAAATATTACGAGAAAAAAGTCATAATATTACGAGATTAAAGTCAAAATATTACGAGATTAAAGTCAAAATATTACGAGAATAAAGTCAAAATATTACGAGAATAAAGTCATAATATTACGAGAATAAAGTCATAATATTACGAGAATAAAGTCATAATATTACGAGAAAAAAGTCAAAATATTACGAGATTAAAGTCAAAATATTACGAGATTAAAGTCAAAATATTACGAGATTAAAGTCAAAATATTACGAGAATAAAGTCAAAATATTACGAGAATAAAGTCATAATATTACGAGAATAAAGTCATAATATTACGAGAAAAAAGTCAAAATATTACGAGAAAAAAGTCAAAATATTACGAGAATAAAGTCAAAATATTACGAGAAAAAAGTCATAATATTACGAGAAAAAAGTCATAATATTACGAGAAAAAAGTCATAATATTACGAGAAAAAAGTCAAAATATTACGAGAATAAAGTCATAATATTACGAGAATAAAGTCATAATATTACGAGATTAAAGTCAAAATATTACGAGATTAAAGTCAAAATATTACGAAAAAAAAGCCAAAATATTACGAGATTAAAGTCAAAATATTACGAGAATAAAGTCAAAATATTACGAGAAAAAAAGTCAAAATATTACGAGATTAAAGTCAAAATATTACGAGAAAAAAGTCATAATATTACGAGAATAAAGTCATAATATTACGAGATTAAAGTCAAAATATTACGAGAAAAAAGTCATAATATTACGAGAAAAAAGTCATAATATTACGAGATTAAAGTCAAAATATTACGAGATTAAAGTCAAAATATTACGAGATTAAAGTCATAATATTACAAAAAAAGTCATAATATTACGAGATTAAAGTCAAAATATTACGAGAAAAAAGTCATAATATTACGAGAATAAAGTCAAAATATTACGAGAAAAAAGTCATAATATTACGAGAAAAAAGTCATAATATTACGAGATTAAAGTCAAAATATTACGAGAAAAAAAGTCAAAATATTACGAGAAAAAAGTCATAATATTACGAGATTAAAGTCATAATATTACAAGATTAAAGTCAAAATATTTCGAGAAAAAAAGTCAAAATATTACGAGAAAAAAAGTCAAAATATTACGAGATTAAAGTCAAAATATTACGAGAAAAAAGTCAAAATATTACGAGAAAAAAGTCATAATATTACGAGAAAAAAGTCAAAATATTACAAGAAAAAAGTCATGATATTACGAGAATAAAGTCAAAATATTACGAGAATAAAGTCAAAATATTACGAGAAAAAAGTCAAAATATTACGAGAAAAAAGTCATAATATTACGAGAAAAAAGTCATAGTATTACGAGATTAAAGTCAAAATATTACGAGAAAAAAGTCATATTACGAGATTAAAGTCAAAATATTACGAGAAAAAAGTCATAACATTAAGAGAAAAAAGTCATAATATGACGAGAAAAAATCATAATATTACGAGATTAAAGTCAAAATATTACGAGAAAAAAAGTCAGAATATTACGAGATTAAAGTCAAAATATTATGAGAATAAAGTCAGAATATTACGAGAATAAAGTCAAAATATTACGAGAAAAAAGTCATAATATTACGAGATTAAAGTCAAAATATTACGAGAAAAAAGTCATAATATTACGAGAAAAAAGTCAAAATATTACGAAAAAAAGTCATATTATAATAATTTCCCCCAATTTTTTATTTATTTTTATTTATTTTCCCTCTTAGTATGGCCCTAATACTCCGTCGTACTTTGGATGTGACATGTGAATGTGCTCAAGTGAAGAAGTTGAAACAGACCGACACGTTTCCATAAAGATAAATCTTCCTCTTTCTCTCACTGTTGTGGAAAAAGCCTTTATCTCCGATGATTAATGTGCGGCGCTCTGCGGGAACGCCACGCAGAGAATTATTATTCATAGTATTCACATGAGATGATAAGTGTTGTTGTTCTCTTCTGTGTGTTTCCCCCCTGCAGATAATTTTCCGCAAGATCAGCGAGGTGAAGAAGGAGGAGGAGGAGAGGCAGCGGGCGAAGAACGAGGTGCAGATCACCATCCCGCAGGACCATCCCGTCCGGAAGCTCTTCCAGAAGTTCAAGCAGCAGAAGGAGCTCCGCAACCAGGGAGCGGCCGCCGCCTCGCAGGTGGACCTGGAGAAGAACCAGCTGCAGGTGGAGCAGCACCAGCAGCACCTGCACCCCCACAGCCTGCAGCTGGGCCACTCCAGCCTGCAGCACTCGCTGCCGCTCAGCCTGCAGCGGCCGCCCTCCTCCATGCAGAACGGCGCTCCGCCCAGCAGCAGCGTGCTGACCGTGTCGCAGGTCACGCCCATGCAGAGCTCGCTGGCGTACAGCCATCCCTGCGATCCGCTCGCCAAGCAGAACAACTGTGACATCATGGAGCTGCAGCCCAGCTCGGCCGGAGGCGGGTCCGAGCCCACCGTCAGGCTCAAAGTCAGCGCCAGCCCCGCGCTCGGGAAGCCGGCCGTCAAACCCACCGGCTGGATGCGCCTGAAGAACAACATGGCTCCGGTGGAGGCCAGGAAGGAGGGGCTGAACAACAGCGTGAAGGCGGTCTCCGTGGAGATGCTCTCTCAGGAGGGTAAAGGTCAGGAGGCGGGGCGGAGCGGGGACGTGGAGGAGGGCGGCGTGTCGAGCAACAATCCGCTCCGCAAGACGGACTCCTGCGACAGCGGCATCACCAAGAGTGAGCTGCGGATCGACCGGGCGGGGGAGGCCCGGACCCCCGCCGCCGTCACCCCCCTCCTCCACAGCCCTCTCCCCGGAGGAGCCGGGTCGCCCCACCCTTTCTGCCCCATCCCCGAGCAGGCCCTGCAGGCGGCGCTGCACGAGACCCGGCTGGAGCTCCGGGGGACATCCAGACTCTGGGAGGCCGCCTGGGCGCCCTGGAGAGTCAGGTGGCCGAAATCATCAAACTGCTGTCGGACAAGAAGGCCGCTCCGCCGCCGCCGCCGACGGCGCCGTCAGCCTCCACCACGCCCAAAACCAAAATCCAACGTCAGGACATCTTCACCGTCTCCAGGCCGGTTTCTCCGGACTCAGAGAAGGACGAGGGGCTCTGAAGAGAGCTCAGCCAGTGGTGTGGACGCTGGTCTTCAGATCCAGCTGCACCACTGGCCTCCGAGATAACAAACTGGCTTCTTTAACATTTGCACACTGACTTTTCCCTCCGGCGACCTGGAGGCCGTTTTTCTGATTGTACATACCTCTCTATGCATGTCCAGCTGGATTCTGGCCTGCCAAAGAAACGACTGAACGTACTTATTGCCTGTATATTATGCAGTTGACTGCATGCGAAATCTGAATTTAAAGAGAAGTGACGTTTTATCGAGCTACACTGTACATACGAATATTTTTCATTGATAATTTACTATGTGGACATTCAGGGTTTGCATACTGGTAGCACTATAAACACTGAAGAACAAAAAGGGTTTACTGGCAGAGGGTGGTGCATGGATTATTTATAAATAGAGAGATCGAACGGGACGGAGGTTGTTTTGTTCCTTTGCCTGTGAGATGATAGAAGTTTGATTCTGCTCGTCCTCTAAGACTCCCACGTGTGACGAGGCAGCGTCCCTCCACACGGGGACGGAGCTCTCTTGTATGTTTTTATATCGATTATTGATTTTTGCTTCTTATAATAATTTCTATTTTTGATTACAGAACTGTCACGGCCTCTGTGTGATGTCCGGTAAACCCTCGAACGGTTATTTTGTTAGGATCCTCTTCGTGTCTATGCATCGCTCGGGTTACGCCGCTAGAATCTTCTGAATATTATACCTTTTTGTTACGATGTCGCTGAATGAAGGAAGAGAGTTTTTTTTCGTTTTGTTTTGTTTGGTTCCATTCCTCTGCATGAATCAGGGATGGCAGAATGCACTTTGGATGACGACAGGAAGGCTTTGGGGAAATAACGCGGAGTTTAGTTCACATAAAAGTCCACTCAGCACAGTGACATGTAATCCCACGGGCCCGGCGCCACACGCGGCGGTCTTAACCAGCGAGCGTCGCTCTGAATTCCATTAACGACAGCAGCTTCGCCGCAAAAAGCTCAAGTAATAAAATATGGAATACTGTACTTTTTATGATATCGGTTTTCTAAATCTGCATGCAAAGGAGTAGTTTTATGCTCCAGAGTGCGAACATACATACATATATATATATATTTATGTGTGTGTGTGTGTGTGTGTGCTGACACACACTTCATGTATACACATGCACAGCGTGACGGCGTCCCTTCATGTGAACCCCGGGAAGACTTTTCCCTCACAGCAGGCGGATCAGTGGGTTTTTTTTGTCAGAAGTTTTTTCAGATGCTGTCCCTGCTCGCCCTGCAGCTCATCCCACCACACACACCTAACACGCAATCATATTCAATAAGGCAGAAGAAGAAGAGTAAGGTGTACGGTAGCCATCGTGGAAGCCTCGAGTAGTTTACACGACCGAATTCATTATGTACACAGTGAGTGAAGAGCCGATGTGAGTCAGAGGTTAATGCTCCTTCTGGTCGACACGTCGCAGGTCAGAATTTGAGGCTTGGATTTGAGGAAAACAAACCTCAAAAAGGACAAAAGATTTGGAAAGAAATATATTTTTGCCCTCCTTCACAGTCTCGTGCCAGGATCAGAGCACACAGAGCGACCCGATCTGAGATGTTTCAGGAAAAAACTGGGTCATACGAAGCAAATGCCGTTTTTCCACCGACAGTACCAGCTCGCCTCGCCTCGACTCAGCTCGCCTTTTTTGCGTTCCCATTACTGAAATCTGGTACCTGGTACCTGCTAAAGTGGTGCTTTTTTAGTATCACCTCCGTGTAAGTTCCAACCGAGCTGAGCTGATACTTCTGCGTGACGTAAGCTGGCAGCCGGCCACTGATTGGACAGAGAGCGACGCCACTTGATGACTCATGACGAGCGCGGACGTCCGAGCCCGACACCCGCTACCTTTAAAAACTAGCATCTGCGTTCAGTCAACATAGCGATTACATGGAAGGAACAATGCGCAGGAACACGGCGTGGACCGTGGCAGAGGTGGAGACGCTCCTGAGTGTTGTCGCTGAAGACGCATCCAGAACGAGCTTGATGGTGCGACAGGAAATGAAAAGGTGGACGTGTTTAGCGTAGCCCACAGCTAGCACTGTTTATGTGTCGCGTGGATAAGTACGTCACTGATGACGACCCGCCCACGTTGAAGACGACCCGCCCACGTCTGATGACGACCCGCCCACGTCTGAAGACGACCCGCCCACGTTGAAGAGATACTAATTCTAGATGGAAACGCAACGCGTCTGAAACCAAACCAAGTAGAGCCACGCTGAGCCGAGGCGAGCTGGTACTGTCGGTGGAAAAACGGCATTAATGTTGATGGAAAGTCTTCACCTCAATTTCACAAAAAGTCCTTCTACTCACATCAGGTGTGTTTTTTTGCCTATTCGAAGAAGAGTTGATGTGCTTAACTACCCTTCCCAGCTCCACCTTCTTCTTCTTCTTCTTCTCCGTAAAACTAAGATGGAAATAGTTTCCCTGGTCGCTTCCCGCTCGATGACCTTTGCTTGTCGTGCAGGTCGTCAGAGAAACTCGATAGGTTGCAGCTGGTGACCGTTTCTGATCCTGGCATTAAGATGTGTGAACGAAAAGGAATCGATGAGATAAATGTCAGCTTCTAATTGGCATCCATTTTTAATTGGAATGATCGTAGCAGGAAGTGAAGGCAGTTTTCCGTCCCTGGAAAACTAAATCAAGCCACCAAACTAAACTACAGTTGAAATTAAAACATTTATTTTAGAGACTCGGATTCAGAAAGTCTCTCTCCGCCGTCAGCAGGCTGGAAAATGATGAGGAATTATAACTTTGTAATGCTAATCGGCATAAAATCAGGTTCAGACGTGAGGTTTCTGTCACACGATGCTAATCAGGAACATTTTGGGGGAAAAAAATTCAGTTTTAATGGCTTCTGTTGTGCAAATGAGAACGTTTAATTCATTCTGTCTCTGCCGCCGGCCGCTGAGCAGATCCCCTGCACCACACAGGGGGAAAGTGCCTTGCTCAGGGGCCCCTTCAGCAGCAGATTCAGGCGATCTGGCCTCGAGCGTGAACAGAGATGTTAATTATGGGAGGATTTCCACGATGGCTACTGTGTAGAGAGCAGCACACGCCAGTATGCTTCACGTCACGTATACGGAATATCATGCAAAGCTATGCAACATTTGATTCTCTTGTAGTCGTGAAGAGGCCGATTCTGATGTAGTGTTCAATACCGTAGGATATTTATTACAGATATATCTATCGGAGGGATTGTTCGTGTGTAGATAAGATGAAATATCAGCTGATTATATCCACGGTTAGCTTAAAAACCACAATTAACTCTCTTTGTTTATCGAGTTTTCCTGCAGTGCCACCAAATCTCCCACATCATCGTCCCTCCACTGTTAACCAAGAGTGCAGGATTGGGTGGATGTTTCTCTAATCTGCTCTCGTTCTCAGGAAAGCCTGGCGCTAACGGATACCTCGCGCATCCGTATGCGCTGCTGAACGTTGGGGTTTGACAACCTGAGAATGAGAACAGGTTTGTGAGTCGTGTTAGCCCGACTCATGACTCATTACCAAATATTACAGCTCGTCCGGTGTGATGCAAAGTCTCGGGAAGTCCTGGGATCCTAAAAAGATGTTATTTTCACCCTCGACCTGCAGGATGCACGCTAACGAGCTTAGCTTAGCAGCTGCAGGGAAAACTTCAGCTTCAAGTCGATCACAAGATGCTTTAATATGACAAAATACATTTTATGGAGAGGACTCGTCTGGAAGTTTGTCCAACACCTGAATCTTTTTAGAGGAGAAGTCAGTCAGGAGAAATTACATATCATGTTTCTATGTTCCTGCTCCAACAACTGCTGCTGGTTTTAGAAGAACTATTTTTCGGATCAGTTCAGAAATTTACGAACGTCCAGTTTTGGTAATTTTCCCACAAGTCCCAAAGTTTCTGCCACATCTGTACTCTGCAACGACGTTTGTGACGAGTCCAGTTTCTCATCGGTACCGACTTTTATTCAGGTCTTAACTTCTCGACTCAGTTTGAAATAAAAATGTCCACCAACCCTCGACCTGCAGGGTGCACGCTAACGATCTTAGCTTAGCAGCTGCAGGAAGACTTCAGCTTCAAGTCAATCACAAGATGCTTTAATGTGACAAAATACATTTTATGGAGAGGAGGCGTGTTGAAGTTAATTACATATCACGTCTCTATGTTCCTTCTCTTTTCGACTGAAATGATAAACCAACAGCTGCTGCTGGTTTTAGAAGAACTATTTTTCGGATCAGTTCAGAAATTTACAAACGTCCAGTTTTGGTAATTTTCCCACGAGTCCCAGAGTTTCTGCCACATCTGTACTCTGCAACGGCGCTTGTGACGCTGCTGTACTGACTTTTATTCAGGTCTTAACTTCAGAAAAACTGACTGACTTCTTGACTCAGTTTGAAAGAAAACTCCACCTTAGTTCACTTGAAATACATTTACCGTATTTCACCAATTAATCGCCGGGCCGCAAATAGCCGCCTGGTTCTTTTAAACGCCTGGGGTCAGCACCCTTTTTGCGTATTAAACGCCCACCCGAATAACCGCCGGGGCGATTATTTGCATTATTTTTGCAGAAGTAAACAGTCGGCACTTCCGTTTTCTGTCAAAATAAGAGAAGTAGCTAACGTTAGAAAAGGGTGTACCGTAATCTTAGATGACCAACTGACTCTTATTTTGACAAAAAACAGGAAGTGTCAGAGAGACGACTCGAGTTTAACGCCCCACCTTCACACAGCGGAGGACAGGTCAACACGGAGGAGAACGGACAGCAAATGGACATAAATGATAACGTCAGAAGGAAGAAAAATAAAAAGTATGACGCTACGTTGAAGCTTGGAGTTGTGAAATACAGCTGTCATCACAATAATGGCCTGGTGCAGGTCTGTGTAGAAATAAATAAAGGCCTGCAGCGAAGAGCCGCCTGCTTCTTTTAAACGCCCGGGCTATTAATTGGTGAAATACGGTAGATCGTTTATGCATATCTGACCGAATATGGACGCCATCGTATCAAAATGGGATGCTGTATTTTCAGGGTCCACACATGACAGATTTATCATCAGATTTCCTTTCTCCTCATCTATCGTAGACTTATTTGTCCAAAACGAACCGTAATGCAGTGGCAGCTCGTTTCTCTACGGCTCTGCAGATGGTAGCGACTCGTGTGCTCGATCCTTTTTTCCTTCTTGACGGTGTTCTTGTAGTTTGACCGAGGCTCACTCTCTGTTGGCAGCGGAGACGCTTCTCTGTGAGATGTTAAAAGCTTTTTGGGGGAAACAGGAGATCACTTACCGACAGAGCTGGAGGAGTAATGACTGCAGCAGAAACACAAATGGCTAAATAACTCCCAGAAAGCACCAGATTTATCGCATCGGTGTAAATCTGAGATGATAGTCGCCCCAACAATGCAGCTGTCACTGAGATGGAGCTGCAGATTACACCTGGAAACACAAAAGCCAGGAGACGGGATGAGACTGGACTTTTGTTCTGTTTCAGCTCTGCGATTCTAAAAACTGTTTGAGCCTTGAAAAGAGAATTGATTTTACATCACCTGCTGTCAGTGTAGGAGTTCTGCTCCGGAGCGTATCCGAACAAAAGTTTGTTGACGTCGTTCCAGCGTGAGTGCGATCAATACAGTTATGTACATACATTATTCTTATATATTATATAAAGAGGTGCGTCTGAACTCGGGACAGGAACCTTTGTGCTGGGCTTCTCGCCAGAATCGACTGAGAAAGACACAAAACGCGCTGCAGAGATGAAAATACAACCTGGGTCATTCCATGAAATCGGTGCCTTTTCAACTTTGAAAAGTTAAAATTTAAATTATATTTAATTGCTATTTTTTCAGTAGCCAGGAATTAAAGACAGTTTAAAATGACAAGAAATTATATTGTGCCATCTCAGCTATGGAATTTCATATTTTATAACTGTTTTAGTCAAGTCCTGTTACTGGAAAGGTAACAGGGTTGACAGTAACAGGGTTGACCATTTCAAGCTAATTTGCCCATTGCTAGCTAAAACAAATGTTAGCTAAAGCACATGCTATGTACTTTGAAAGGAAATTACATGTACATATTGATTATATTATGAGAAATAAATAATTGGTTGGATTTATATGTTAAAAAATGGTAACAGGGTTGACGTTGTATGCTTGTCTCCCCTGGTTCAACCTTGAAAAAACATCAAAAATAGCACATCAGAGACGAGCAAAACTTACTTGTCCCTGAGCTGTTAGCATCCTGGTTCAGAGATGATGCAACCTCCTGTAAATCATGTCAAATCTAGAATGTACCGTTATTTTGATAGGGTTTTTTGGTTAGGGTAACAGGGTTGACATAAAATTAGGGGACACCGATAAATTGGTAAATATTTATTACAATTAATATATATTTTTACCAAAAACACTGTTTCACAATAAGATCATACTTAAAACAATATGTAAATGTGAACATTTTAACATTTTGCCAACATTTTACAAATTAAAAGTCCTGCTGACGTACAACAACAACAGTGAGGGACAGGCCAAAAACCTCACCCTCATCAGCTTAAAAATAATTTTTATTATTTAAAATAATATTTAATTGATTTTAATTTGATGTTTTATTGAGGAGAGAAGACATGGTAATGTTATATTTTCAAATTACATCTTTGTTTGTTGTTACTGTAATTATGACTGATAATTTCTTGGGGACACAAAAGGCACCGATTTCATGGAATGACCCACCTATGTTCTCTCGACTTCCGTACTCTCACAGGCTCAGTTTATTTTTCTACTTCAGATGCTAAGCAAGCTGCTAACAGATTAAAATCCTTAAGAGAAACAAGAAAACCGTCTTTTTTTAACAAGCTGCAGCGTAAAGTGAGCCAGAAGATGCCTCGACAGGAAATATATCATCTTCATTTATACAATTTTAGGAAAAGACGCGTTACCATATCTAACATTTATATTTTATAATTCAGTGGACAAAAGTCAAAGTCAAATCTACAGCAAATGAACTGTCTGAGAAGTTTTTGTTTTCTCTTCTCACTGTTTTGACTTCTAGCTCAGCTGTCAGAAGGAAAGTCAACTGAGATTTAGTTTTGCATCTTCATATTCGAGAGAAAGAATTCAGCTGAAGGTAAAAACAAATAATTCTCCTCCCTGCTGCTGAACTTACCTCAGATCAGTGCTTAAGACGATGAACATACAGCATCCTGACTAAAATAGACAGAAATATATATTTATTGCATTTCTTTTTTTAAAGAACGATCAAAATGACAACAATAAATGAGTAAAAATATGTTCAACCTTTGTGTCGATGCCAGGGGAATATATATATAAAGCGACATTAATTCATTAAAATGGGATTTGAATAGTGGATTATAACTGAGCATGTAAAGTATAATAATTAAAAAAATGCAACTAAAGCTAAAAGAAATCTTGTCCTTCTGATATCCCGTCAAAAGAAAATGTATAAATTCTGTTTCTCTTTCCAACAAACATTAAGTTAAACATAAAACCTCCTGCTTTTCAGTTCACATTGGACAGCTGAAGCTCTGATTGGCCAACTGATTGGGAGTTAATTGGGCCAATCAGAGCTTCTCCCTCCTCCACAGATCGCTTCATATTTCTGCAGTAACGTCACAAAAGTTTCTCATTTAGCTTCTTTTCCTGCAGCGACAGAAGTCGTCAGCAGGATCTCTGAGTGAAACGACTCGAGTGCTGAGTCAAAAAACCCACAATGTTATTTTCAGATATAAGACTGAAGAGAAAAAAGCCTCCGTCAGCAGGTAAAGTCGGCGCTGAGCTGCAGGACGGACGACTCAGGTGGCTTCCAGTCTGAGATCTCGCCTAAAACTTTGCGACGTGTCGGCCGACAGCTCGTCCTCTGCTTTATTAGTTCGACAAGAGAATGAAGGGCGACTCCTGCACACACACACACACACACACACACACACACACACACACACACACACACACACACCTTTCAGCACAGGATTTTTCAGCTTTGCCACTTTGAATGTACTTCGACCCCTCCCTCCCTCCACCTCCGTCCTCTCTCCGCCGTCCCGGCATTTTCGCCGGGAGCCGAGGTGATTTTTCTCGTTTCTTAACAACTCTCCTCTTTTTTCGTGGGAGTCCTTTCTCGCTCTCTCTCTCCTTTCCCTTTTGTCCGTCTCTAAACTGGTAGGAGGTCCACTTCTATCCTTTGAAAACACCTCCGTCCTCTAGGGTCTCCTCTCTCCTTCCCTCTGATCCTCCTTCGCTCTGATCTCCTCCATCACGCTCTCCTCGGCATGTCGATGGTGTTCAGTCCGTCGGCGTCGTGCCGACCGACTGACACCATGAATCCACCTCTCTGGGGGGACGGGCGGGCGCCACCGAGGGGCCTCGTTTATTAAAAATCATCCCCCGGCTTGATTCCACTCCGCGTATTCCATCGCAGAAATGAAATGGAAGTCATTTCCCAGACGGCGATAGGGATTCCTATCGTTTCACTTATCTCGGGAATTCGACGCAACCTGTCGAATTTCCTCACCGGGATTAATTTTTCATCAGTCGCAGCTTTGGCTTCAGATGATTTGAATAAACGGGGCCCTTCGGGAGAAGCTTCGCTCTCTTTTTTCTACTGGAATGTGATCAATTTCTACTGTTTTGTTAAAGCGACGGTTGGGAGCAGCACTGACTCATGTATTGTTTTACAGTTGCACACCTAAACTGTAGTGTCAGAATAATAAACAGCTGTCTGGGATACTCTCTCTCTGGGCTTCCTGTCTGTCTTTCTTTCTTTCTCTGGTTTCTCTTCACTCACTCAGGAGCATTGAGTAATCAGTGACCTTTTATTGATCTGTATCGGCACAGAGCTGTCGAGACTGTAAGTAAAAAAACAAACTCTCAAAGACAAAAAGGAGATGAATCAGTGAAGATATACACTAGTACACATGTCTTATAAGTCTTATGTGCAGGTGAGACAACAATCCTTCCAACGAGAGGCGAGCTTCGCTGTCATGCTGACAAAAATGAACAGTTTGGTTAAGTTTAGGCAACAAAACGACTTCCTTGTTGTTAAAATATCACTTAGTCACCCGTAGGAAAGGTACCTGAGTAAAAGTCTTAATGTATCCGATATTAAACATACCGAAGTATCAAAAGTAGTAGAGAGTAGAAATTAGATCCATTATTCATCATTTTTATGATTATTACCACCTCTGATGCAGAATATAATCAGCAAAATAACAAGTAACTAAACTAATAAATATAATGCCGTTTTTCCACCGACAGTACCAGCTCGCCTCGCCTCGACTCAGCTCGCCTTTTGTGCGTTCCCATTACTGAAATCTGGTACCTGGTACCTGCTAAAGTGGAGCTTTTTTAGTATCACCTCCGTATAAGTTCCAACCGAGCTGAGCTGATACTTCTGTGTGACGTAAGCTGGCAGCCGGCCACTGATTGGACAGAGAGCGACGCCACTTGATGACTCGTGACGAGCGCGACGTCCGAGCCTGACACCCGCTACCTTTAAAAACTAGCATCTGCGTTCAGTCAACATAGCGATTACATGGAAGGAACAACGCGCAGGAACACGGCGTGGACCGTGGCAGAGGTGGAGACGCTCCTGAGTGTTGTCGCTGAAGACGCATCCAGAACGAGCTTGATGGTGCGACAGGAAATGAAAAGGTGGACGTGTTTTGCGTCGCCCACAGCTAGCCCTGTTTATGTGTCGCGTGGATAAGTACGTCACTGATGACGACCCGCCCACGTTGAAGACGACCGCCCACGTTGAAGAGATACTAATTCTAGATGGAAACGCGTCTGAAACCAAACCAAGTAGAGCCTCGCTAAGCTGAGGCGAGGCGAGCTGGTACTGTCGGTGTAGTGGAGTAAAACAGTACAATATCTGTCTCTAAAGATAAGTGGAGTGGAATTATAAAGATGCAGAAAAAGTACAAGTACCACAAGACCGTAACTAGGAACAGCACTTGAGTAAATGTACCTCATTACATTCCATCATTTTAAAAGTTGACAGTATAGAGAGTATAGAGACTTTTTAAGATTGGCTGCAAAGGGTTCTAGTTTTATTCTGCACAGATACGCCGACGACTCCGTCTTCTACTTGAACATCCTTTCTAGGTCTCTAGTTGATATCCGACTTTGGAAGCTGACAAGAACATTGAATCCCTTGACAGCCTCTGAATTAGGTCACATAATACACAAGTTACACTTCCTCCTATATTCACAAGAGACGCTTTACCAGAGATATTAATTATTAACTTAGAATAGACCCGTATGAATATAGTTCTTTACAGTTTTGAGTGCATCATGCAGCTCAAACAGAACCACACGGTCCAGAACTGCAGCTCTATCAGAACAGAAATAAATGAAAGTTGAGGGGTTTAAGTTTTGTTCACTTATTTCTGAACTTGAGCTCCCACTTCTTATTACACTTACTGCTCCGTCAGAAGTCACATCCAGGACGAGGAAACCTCCAATCCTGCAGCTCGACTTGATATTCATTCATCCCCGTCTCCTCCCGGCTCTTCCTCGTCCTCCCTCAATCTCATTTTTTTCCATTTCCTCTCCGTCTTTGTGACCAGAATTCATATAACCAGCTCCCGGCTGCTGCTCTCTAAGAGGATCAGTGTAATGTGGAATAATCTTTAGTCCCAGTTTAACGCCAGCGAATCTCATTAAGGTATTTTGACACTTCAGAAGTGTTTACAGACTCTGTCACAGTTTGTGTTGTTTCACCGGTCCGTCTGTCTCTCTATCCATTAATCTGTCCGGCTAATCCCATCAGGCGTTTCTCCGACAGCGCGATGGCGGTGTGAAAGGCTCCGAGTCTCAGACAGCAATTACCAGCAGACAGCAGAATTATCACGGTTAGTTTCCCTGCGGACGGCGAGCGCTGACGGCCAGCTGAAGGAAACACAGGGGAGAAATTAGCCTGTCAGGACGCCGCTGCCGCTCCAGACGACTCCACCTGCAGCTCCACCTGGACGCACGAAGCCTCGACTGCCTGCTGAAGGTGCAGAAACGTAGCAGATGCATTTATACCCATTAGTTTCTCCTCAAATAGAGAGGAAGAGATGCACTTTTTCACCTAAACTGACAGCCGTCAGCTCGGCGGATTCTCTTGGAAAAACATATTTAATTGCTGCTGGTGGAGACGGAAAGTTTTCCTCTCAGTGCAGTTTGAAGCGACGGTGCTTCTCAGGCTCATTTACTCCTGAATTGTTTCTTTCTGGTGTCAGTCAGGATGTGAGTGTCTATCTTTGGGAGAATCAGCAGCTTCAGAGGCAGTTTTACTCGCTGTTTACAGATCTTTAAGACTTCGCCGTTCGCTTCAGAGAATAATAGATGAATAAATACACAATGAGCTTAATTAATGTTTAGTTTTAAGAGAACCTCCTGCTAGTAATAAACTGTGTAGCAGGACGGCTTTCAGAGAATGGCTCACTCAGTCGATCACATAAAGGCCCCCACACACCGGGTCCGACGTCGGACGTCTGAAGCGTTTGCAGAGAGTCGGACGAGTTCGGGAGCTGCTCTGTTCGGTGTGTTCAGCTGTGTCGGCGTCTGATCCGACTGAACATGTGAAGTCGGCCGTCTGAGGTTGGACGCCGTCGGATGCTCTGATTGGTTGTCAGCTAGCTGTTCAGTGACCATTCTGATTGGCGGTGTGCCAGCGAATCAGCGCGGCGTGTGGGAGGGGCGGCGGAAGTGACGACGGTAAACAAACCACATAAACAGAGATGGCACAGAGTTACAAACAACACTTCACCGTTCGTTATTTTGGGGATAAACCAGCGTATGTTTGGAAGCCATGGCTGTGTGGACCGAGGACTTTGAGGAGCAGCTGGCTGCCCTGGTGGAAGAGAGACCACCGTAATACGACATCACGCAAGTAATGCTGAGCTAACACTGTGTGTGCTTTGTTCTGATAAGCTACGGTCCGCACTCCGTTCTGTCATTTCCTGTTTTTATGTTTTGGGTGACTGGCACGAGACTAGCGCCACCCGATGTTTAGGAGACTTGTTGCATTTCACGCAGGCGCAGAACGTATACGCTGCTGTGTAGCCGGGGCGGTGTGTTTCAATGTGACTTTTCTACCGAACGGATCCAACGGAGTGGTCGGAGAAGGAAGTCGGATAAGGAAGACGTCGGACCCGGTGTGTGGGGGCCTTAAAATACAGATATACTCACATTTTAGCATTCAAGTTTGTTCGTGACTTTGGACACAGCGATCGATGAAAAAGCCTCGACTCACTGTCTTTTTTCTAGATGTGTTAGAAAGCTGAGAAGGCAGGACGTCAAATGAAAGGTGGGTTTGTTTTCCACCTCTTAATGAGTTGATAAGAGAAGTGTACACAGAGTAAAGGCAAAGAAATCACTTCTGATTTTGTTTCTCACCAACAGATGAAGCTCAGGCTCCACAACAAGAGGTGAGATCTGTGAAATGATCGTATTCGTTCCGTGTTACAGCCAGAAAAAAACAAAAAAGGTGAATACAAAGTTGTTTCGCTTCATCGGACTCATTCAAAGTGGCCTTCTTGCTCTCAGTTCAGCCCTTTTATTCACCCTGAATTCAGCTGTTACACAACATTTAACAAGACAGCAGAGCCTCAGTCATCAGACAGAAGTGGTTCATGAAATTTAAAAGACGTTCATGGACTTGAACCAGATGCATCTGTCATCACAAGTTTATCTAAGCTCATAGCTGACAGTTTAGAATTGTGTCGTCTGATCTTTTCAAGCAGAAATAAAAAGTCAATGTCCAGTTTGTGTGTGACATTATTTTCTGATCAGATGTCAAACATTTTTAGACTTTGACATTTTAGTTTGCATGTGAAAACTGCCAATCGTGTGAGAAAATGTGGAATCCAGATGTGAAGAAGCAAATTTCATGTGATTTCACATCAATTGTGAACATTATTTTTCTTTTCACATGAAAACATTTTAGTTCACATTTGCAAATATTCAATTCCGATCACTTGTGAAAATGCCGGATACACATGTGAAATTATTTTATTTTCATGTTTTAATATTTCAGTTCAATAGCCAATATGAACGTCTTCAGTATAAATGTGAAATTGTGGTTTTTCACATGTGACATTTTCAAAAGGAGCTGCTTTAAAACATTTTTTTTATTTTTCCAATTTGAATCTTTTGCAGAGTGGACTTGGTTTTTTTTTCAGACTTTAACATTTTAGTTCTCGTGTGAGAAAATGTGGAATCCAGATGTGAAGAAGCAAATTTCATGTTTCACACAGGGACGTTTTCATTTTTATGTGAAAAAGCTTATATTTCCAGTTAACATGTGACCTTAGTTTTCTTTTCACATGAAAACATTTTAGTTCACATTCGCAAATATTCAATTCACACGTGAAATTCTGATTGATATGTGAAAAACTCCGATCATTTGTGAAAATGCCTGATACACACATGAAATTATTTCATTTTCATGTTTTAAAATTGTTATTATAAAGGTGAAATTGTGGTTTTTCACATGTGACATTTTCAAAAGAAGCTGCTTTAACACATTTTTTTCTTCAACCTTCGTCAGATATCCGTCACTGAAAGGACGTCTTTGATATCAAACGCAGACGTTTCTCCGTCTCTTCAGAGCTTCATGAAGATGAAACGTCTGCAGCCCCGTCGTCGTTGCTCCTGCCTCCTCCCAGCTGTTAATATCAGTGGAAACACTGTAGTAAGTCTTATATAACAACCTTTAATTACCCTGTGAAACATCAGTGGGATGTTTGAAGCCTTTGTGAGAAAGTGGAAAATTGAACTGTTCCCTGAAAATGTCTCGAAGCGTCGCTCGCACCTCCTCGGATCCAAAATTGAATTTGGTGATTTGACTTTTCAGAAGTGTCGGCGCCGCCGTGAAAAGATCAACCGAGTGTACAGAAGAAAAGAATCTGTTCTTCTGAGTCGGTGAAGTTAATCTCCTGCTTATTGTCGATAACAAATCCTCACGTCAGAACAGAATGTGAGCACAGCGACGGATTGAGTCTCGTCTGTCTGAGAATCAAATAAACAGCGAACGAGCATCAGTCGAACAGGAATCAGAGGGAAAACTAAGAAATTAGGATTGTGGATGTGCTGATCTTTGAAGGAAACATCCCTGTTTTCACAAATCAAAGTGTGTACAAACTTTATTGATCTTTAAAGACAAAGAAAGTAAAGGATGAGTTCATAGTCGTTTGCGTCTAAAATTAAATCTGTACTTTTGACTAATTATTGTAATTTGAGGTGTCAGGACTGTTCTGTATTTCTGGATGTAGTGTCTGTATGTTTCCTGTCTCTGTTTATTACATGTGAGGACGTTTGTCTGATCTGATTTCCTCACATTACATCATCAAAAGGACTCGAGGACGAGCGGATATCCATCCAGGATCTGACGCCGATCACCCCGCTGATCCGTCGTCTCCACCTCCAGACGTGAGCAGGCGAACTTACGTATAAACATTTGAATCCATGACGGAAAAGTTGGAGAGATTACTGAGAAAGGTATAAAAGAAGAACTGAATGTTCCAGCATTCAGCGGCAGACGTCGTGTGACCTTTCTGTAATGAGATAAAAAGTAAATGTGAGAAGAGTCGGACGGATTTTTACACAGAAGACGATGATGGTGTTCACATTCACGTCACTTTTCATGTGTGTGACAGGTGCAACACCGCGAGCGCCTCCGAAGAGAGACTGCGAGCACAGTCGTCCCCGTTTGAACCATCATCGCGTCTCATTTCTCTTTACGATCACTGTTTTTTCCAATATCCAAAGTCCAATATTTAAAGGGATTAGTGAAAAATAAACATGCAGTTTTT
>JBBNBP010002658.1:0-26318 GCA_039737535.1 Lagodon rhomboides | reverse complement strand
ACGCCGGCAGTGGAGACCTGAAGGTGCTCGTCAAAGGACCCAGTGAGTACAGTTCACACCGTCGAGGCTTTCTAGAGACACGAAGTGAAACCAGAACTTCTGCATTCTCTTCCTGAAGTGAGAGGTCATTCATCGTGATGGTGATTGATGGGAGCTGTAGTCTTTTGTCTTGCTAGCAGCATGACAGAGGTGTCAAAAGGTCCACACAGTCTTTTATCAAGTAGAAGTACAGATATTTGTGTAAAAATGGACTCTGGTAAAAGTAAAAGTACATCTCTGGTCAAAGCTAACTGAAGCTCACGTCATATTAACATAATTCAAAGACCATTAAACTTAAAGGTAGAATCAGTAGAAGTCTTGCAATGATGCCAAAAAAAAAAAAAAGATTCCCTCAGATAAATTAAAACTAAAGTAATGAGCCCGTTTTGAAAATGTACGAAGTAGAAAGTGTTCAAATGTTCGAAGTTGTCAGAGAAATAAATACTCAAGTACAGATGACTGAAAAATCTATTTAAGTGTTATTATTGTATCAAAGAAACAATAATAAACTATTTTGCTGCAGAATTAATACTTAACCTCCTTATTCTTAAAGTATATTTACATTTTTGGGCGGATTTCTTTTTTTTTTTCTCTGTAACATAGTTTTTCTTACATGTATTATTCATGATGATGGTGAAAACGTTTCTGAGTCGATGCTGAAAAACAAAAAAACTGTCTACGTATCACTAAATTAACATGTCACTTATGAAAATACTTCTACTGTAAAAAGGTATAAACGGTGCCAGTGAGGACGTTTTGAGCGCTCTGATGGCAGATATACCAAAATGTCAGAATGCTCTTAAACTCAGATGTGATTACTGATTACTCTGTTTGGCGTTTGTGTGTGTGTGTGTGTGTGTGTGTGTGTGTGTGTGTGTGTGTTCAGAAGGCATCGAGGAGCCGGTGAAGCAGATCTCCAGTCAGGACGGCGTGTTCTCCTACGAGTATTATCCCAGCAGTCCTGGCAAATACACAATCTCCATCACCTGGGGGGGTCAGCACATCCCGAAGAGGTGAGCTGTATACTGTGTGTGTGTGTGTGTTTCAAACAATTACCTCAGCACATTACCTCATCTGATCTGAATGGTTGGATCCGCGGGGAAATGAGGACTTTTAGTCTGGGCTTCGTGTTCTCTTTGTCACCTCTCTGCAGAGCAGATTGAGATCGTTTTGTCTTTTTTATATTAGTCGTGGTTTTAATATTAGCATTTGGAGCTCAAAGCACATTTCTGAGCCGGGGTTTGGATGAGGGGGGGGGAGAGAGACCAGACACACTGATGAGCAGCCAGACTTGCGCAAACAAGACGTGGATCAGAAGTTCTTCGTGTGAGGAACAATACCTGTGAATACATGATCAGATGAAACAAACATTTCAAACGTGCCTGGATGTGCTTCACCGATAATCCAGAGCAGAAGCGAAGTGTGTCCAGGCATCCTCGCAGGTCGCACAGGGTCAGAAAGTTCCCACAATGGTAGAAGCTGGCTGCAGATCTTAGGAGGGGGATTTGAGAAGCTGTCCTTGAGCAGGTTTCTGTTTTACATCATCAGCACTGACAGTTGAGCTCACCGGGTAGTGTCACGAACACACAAAACACTTTCTGTCACCCAGAGAGAGAAGCTGAGGAGGATTACCTCAACATCGGGCTGAAAAGCAGTTTGTTGCAGCACTCTCTGATTTAAAGTCTGTTTCTTCACAGCCAGCGTCGATGATGGGTGTGGTCGCTTCAAGTCAGTTGTGTTTATATTGCCCAATATCACTGATAAGCCTCAGAGGGCTTCAGGACCTGTGCATGAGTCAGCAGCCCTTCTTTAGACCCCTGATGTGTGGTCAGAACTGAGCTATAGGAGCTGTAATGATCCTGCAGCTGTAGAGCCTCGAGCCCTGCTGGTGTTGAGCCGCTTCGCTTTCACGGGTCCAGATGTGCTGACGGTAAACGTCCAGACTAACAGGAACAGCTACAGGAACAGGTAGTCCGGTGACCTCAGCACTTTTATAAACAGCCGGTGATTTAAATCAGCACACGGAGGGCTGAAATCACAGATTAGGCTGAACAACGGCTCGCAGATTTGACTCCAGCTGGTTTCAACCTGCACAGCTGATGTGCTCCGACCTGCCTTCTTAGCGTGTTGGAAGGGGAAGTGATGTTACGAAACACCTTCAGCGCTCTGCCTCACAGATACAAGGTGCAACAAGATGCATTTTTTGGTGATGATGAGTTCAGGAGCCTCACATCCTGGGGAGGGAAGCTGTGCTGTAGTCTGCTGGTACGGCAGCGGATACTTCTGTCGATGGTACCAGTGATGTTCTGGGTGGTTTTAATCACTCGCTGTAGAGCCTTCGTGTCCTCGGCCAGTTTGTGATGTTTCCCAACAGGATGCTCCTCTGTAGAAGTTGACCAGAATCTTGATCCGGAAGTCAGCCTTCCTTACGCTTTCTTCTTTCTGTGCTTTTCTTAACCAGGCCTGCTCCAGTAATAATGTAATAATTACATCTTATGCTAGAATCATGTTGGTATTACTAGAAGTAGCTGTACGAGTTGGAGGAGTATCTCTGGAAAAGCAAACAAAGACAAACTGTGTGTGTGTGTGTGTGTGTGTGTGTGTGTGTGTGTGTGTGTGTGTGTGTGTGTGTGTGTGTGTGTGTTGACAGCTTTTTGAGTGAACCATCACATGCCACACACACACACACACAGCCTCAGTGCCTCACAGAACTATAATTCAGTCTTTAGCAGTTTTTACTGGCTAGAAGTGTGTGTGTGTGTGTGTGTGTGTGTGTGTGTGTGTGTGTGTGTGTGTGTGTGTGTGTGTGTGTGTGTGTGTGTGTGTGTGTGTGTGTGTGTGTGTGTGTGTGTGTGTGTGTGTGTGTGTACAGATGGAAACTAGCTTCACGCAAAATAAAACTGTCTGCTGGGATTTACTGTCTTCATCTCACACACACACACACACACACACACAAGCATATTAAGTCATAAAAACATTGGTACAGTATTTTATGATCTGCTGTTCTGGTACCACGCCGCCTCAGAGCGCCTGAATGTGTGATTTTTTTTTATTCATTCAGTCGGTTCTGTCCTCTCTCGCTCTGTCATTCAGCCCGTTCGAGGTGGTGGTGGGACGTGAGGCGGGGCCTCAGCAGATCCGGGCCTGGGGTCCTGGCCTGGAGGGAGGCATTGTGGGTAAACCTGCCGCCTTTGTGGTGGAGTCCACCGGCACTGATGTCGGGGTGCTGGGTGAGTCTTTGGATTTGTCAGACTGATATTTGTGTTCTGCTTTGTTTTTAACTTTAACATTACAGCTAGTCACATTAGATTTGAGTGATTTATAGCATTTAATCTAATCTCATTCCGGCGTCAAACTATCTAATCTGACCTGCTGTGTTCCAGGTTTTGCCATCGAGGGACCGTCCCAGGCTAAAATCGAGTGCGAGGACCAGAACGACGGGTCGTGTGACGTCCGCTACCTGCCGACAGAGCCCGGCGAATACGCCATCCACGTGACGTGCGACGAGGAGGACATCGAACACAGCCCCTTCATGGCTTACATCGTCCCCGACAACAACGCCAGTGACCCAAATAAGGTCAGTGAGACACAAATCTTAACTGGGAGGAGAGATACAAAGGAAGTGGAAGTTCACCAGTCCACTAAAGTGTGCCAGGTTTTCCCCTGATCGGCTCGGGACATCTCTAATAACTCACGCTGGTTCTGTGGTTGTAGGTCCAGGCTTACGGGCCGGGGCTGGAGAAGACCGGCTGCCTGGTCAACCAACCAGCTGAGTTCACTGTCAGCGCTAAGGATGCTGGGAAGGGACCTCTGAAGATCATGGCTCAGGTAGTGAGGTTCACATAATTTCTAGTGTCTCAAAACAATACTCACGTGCCCGTAACTTCATTGTTACAACTTCTTAACTGTCCGTCTGTCTGTCTGTCAGGACGGAGATGGACTCCCAGTGGACGTGAAGGTGAGGAGTAAAGGTGACGGGCTGTACTCCTGCTCCTACACGCCCAACTCCCCTCTCAAACACACCGTGGCCGTCGCCTGGGGAGGAGTCAGCGTCCCCAACAGCCCCTTCAGGGTAAGCAGCCAATCACAGCACCCTGTTACAAACGGAAGCGGTTTCCCGTCCAAAGCCGAGGATCCGGTTAAGACGGAAACTGCTGAGGTGGTCCGATCGGAAACTTTAGTCGAGGCAGAGAGCATCAAAAGTGTCCGATCAGAGGGAAGTTTTAATTTGGTGCAGTCGGAACATAAAGGTGCAGGCGGTAAAACGAAGAAGCCTCTGATCATCATCACTACGTATACGGAGAAGAGGTTCAGCAAGTAGTTCAGCTGCACAGATAGAAGTGATGCTTTAAAAACAGGTCTGTATGCTAAGCTAGGCTAATTATCTGGTTCTTAAAAAGAAAGTGGATATTTTAAATTGTTGAAGCATTTAAAAAAAAAACTGATCAAAATGTTTACCCAAAACGGTGCCAATGTTTACAAGCTAACTGATTAGCTTCTACCAGATGTCACCTTTTTGTTAATCGAAAGTGTAATAAATGTTTCTACCTAACCAAAAAACATAAACACGGTCATGAAATGATCAGTTCAATGACAAAGACCATCAAGACTATAAAGATTTAGTTGTCTCCGATATGAACATCAAGAGGCTGTGAGATGCGACATGAACACATCTGAATGTTAGTTTGTGGTTTTTCCAAAATCTCTGAACTACAAACTTGACCAGAATGTTGTCAGACATTCATTTCAAAACATTTCCTGGTCTTAAATTAACAGAAACGTATTAATAATGTTTTGTTGTTGACTAAAACAATGACTACCTTCCACTAATGTCCATTATATGATCAAAAATGCAGCTCCAGCTAACAAACTCTAATGTTTTTTGATTGATTTTCACATTTCATATGTACCAGTCATGCACCGTACTCACACTGTAACCTCTCTGTCTGTGCACTGTTACAACCTCTGGTTTGTCTTTTACTCACTAATCATAACATTTTTGTAATTGAATGATTTTTTTTTTTAACTCAAGTTGTTTTGTATTTACACAAAAAAACACAAAATGCACTTACAAGTCTCTCCTGCACTGTAACCTCTGTTCATGCACTGTAACTTTCCCTTTTGTGTTTTCTAACACTTCTTGTGGTGAAGCTGCAGCTGAACTTCACTCGTCTGAATCGATGTGATCAAAGCAAACTGACCAGCGAAGAGCTTTTGTACTTTAACACCTGATCTGATACCAGTTCAATATGATATTTATAATGACTAGATTTATATCTGACACTATGTAATATCAGCTGTAGGTACGTCATCTGACACACCTCACTTTTTACCAGCAACCAGCTTGCATGTTCACATTTGCTGATATTTGCATATGCATGGTCCTGATGACACATAAGTCAAAATAATGATGTAATGGCAGTTAAAGGGATTGTGTTTCGATCAGTGTGTTTTGAAAAAGTACACAATTTTGCCAACTTTTGACCTATTTGCGAACTCAGTGCTCAGTCTAATACCACTTTTCCACCGAAATTGGCATTAGCACGTATATGCAGGTTTTTTAAACGCCGGTTAATCCGCTTAACAAACAACTTAAACAGTGGCAGATCTGTTTTAGTTTCCTCGTGTATCACGTCACCTCAAGCACGCACAGACCATAAACTTCATCATACTGCTTCCAGAAGACATTAAACTTATTATTTAAAAAAAGTAATCATCAACAGGGTTCCCACGTGTCCTTGAAAACCTGGAAAATGTTTGACCAATTTTCCAGTCATGGAAAATGAGAAAAAGGGACAAATGTCCTGGAAATGGTTAAGTTTTCCTGGAAAATAATTTCAGGGTTCCCACTCTCCCTGAAATTATTTTCCAGGGCATTTTCGCTGTCCTGGAAAATAATTTCAAGGAAAGAGTGGGAACCCTGATCGACATTCAGAAGTTGCTAACGAGTGAGACATCTCGCTTCTTTTCTGATCTCTGATGAGTTGCACAGACCAGACAGACCCAACAGAAGCCACAAACAACGGTTAGTTTTTTTAATATCTTTAACTTCTCTTTCAAAGTCGGCGCCGACTGTTAACAAGCCAGCAGCCTTAAGTTCAACATCACAGCATCGCGCCTGGAGAGAGGCTAATATCATCACGTGTGTTCACCTAACAGCTGATCCGAGGTGGAGATGATAAATACCTGTGACTACTGCAGAGTCAATTAACCAGGGACTAAATGCTGATTCTACACATTCACATTGAAGAAACTAAAGCCAGATGATGAACGTAATGTTTCATGAAAGGTGGTGAAAGAAAATACAAGCAAATGAAGAACAAATCCAAACCACTTTGACAACATTTAAATGTTGTGTTTAGTAAAAATACACCTCATACCGATCATTAAGAAACCTTTGTTTGAAAGCTGGTTGTTGCTGGTGGGAAGCCAGTGAGGGATCAAGTCGGCGTTGCTGCACTGGTGACTCCTGTTCAATGATCAGGGCGTCTGCACAGAAGTTTATGGGATTTATGGATATAAGATAAACATGCCAAGTATTACGTCCTCCGAGAGAAGCTGGTGGGTGTGAAACACCGAGAACGTGCAGTGATTTATGTCACGAAGAAAGACGTGGAGCTGATTTGAGGTTCAGATGAGTGAAGCTCAGCTGTTTTCTTCACAGCACTGACACATTAAGTACACTTAGTTCCTGCTGAATGGAAACCTTTTCACCTTCACAGACCTGCGACCCCTGAGCTCCTTATGATATCATCATTTATGATGATTTGTGAAGGGATAGAAAGATATTTCATCATATTACATAATGCAAAACTGTCAACTAAATGATAGAAATGAGCAAAAACAAACACCTGAAACATTGAAAAGGTTTTCATTTCACTGGAGTTATGCACTAACTGCTCTTCTTTACACTGTAACCACGTTTAATTTTGTGTTTTATTAATCACAGTTAGAGAAGATTTGTTGCTGTCAGGTTTCTGACTTAGTTTATCAGCTGTCTTCCCTTCTCTCTCCGTTGTTTATAAGGTGTTTATAGTTTCACCCGCAGGGCAAATATGTCTCATGGGAAACTTCCAGTGGGCCTTAGATACGTCTGGATAGGAGTTTGAGTGCTGCTCAGGTATTTATGACGGTGCCAGTAAACTTCAGGACACATTCCTCTCTCTGTGTGGAGACGACAGAGGTGCAAAGTCCAAAATGTATAAGATCGAAGAACTCTTTGGGTTTTAGAGACTTAAGAGGCGAAGATTTGATTGTGCAATCATCAGAAAATGATCAGACTGATTGTTTTAGTCATGATAAGGTGTTTTTTTTTGGCTCTGATGGATCCACAAGTATTTGTACACGTCCACAGATCATTTCAACAGGGATGTTTGTACTTGTCTAAAAAGTATTATTCCGGGTTTAGAGCTGATGTAACTGTGGTGAGTCAGCAGGCTTGTTGCGAGCTGCAGCAGCCTGCAGGCCGCCTGGCACCGACAACACCTCTCTCCACTTCGAGATAGAGAGAAAGTAAACAGTCACGCCCTGCTCTCAGCGCTGCTGGGAACAAACAGCAGCGACACCTTTTACCATCGAGGTGAAGAAGCCGGTGTGACAGAGCGGCTCATGGTGGAAACCTGACTGAACCCGACTTGACCCCTAAACATTTGCATGGAAAAAAAAAATTCTGGTTTTGGAAAATATTCCAACAGTACTAATCTGTTGATAAACCCGTTGCAGCCGTCGTCACACCTCTTTCGTTCAACCGTCTTCTTGAAAAGTTTGGCATTGAGATATTTGTGCATTTCCAAAAAACCTGCAGATGAAGTCGTTATGTTTCTCCTCCGTCATCCAGAATTGTGGGCTTTTCTTCTGTGCTGGCGTTTCTACTCCAGCCTCGGAAAGTGTTGTCTAGCTAGCTAAGATGCAGAGCTCGCAGCAAACAGACGAGAGACTCCGGTAAAGACCTTCTCACATTACGAATGCCTAAAGAAAGCTCCTGAGTCTGAATCATTTTGGCTTTTCCCATGTCGAAACTAGAAGACGCTACTTTCAGAATATGTGCGTAAACCCATTAAGGGATGGAAACAGCACATAACTGTGGCTTTTCTGTGTTTTAATTCAACTCCCACTGATGGCAGCATACATACCTTTGCTGACTCGGCTCGATTTAATCCGAGTGCTCTGTTTGATACCAAGAAATCGTTGCTAACGTCTGTAAGAGGAAACATCCAAACTACTCTCCCCGAAGCACAAAGGAGTGAAGTTAATTAGTCTTTGCGGGCAAACAGACTCACCACAGTTTAATTATAGTGAGATTTCAGACAACTGCAGTTAAATTACCACAGTTAACTGACTGACTCATCCGGCTGAAGTTGATCCGCGGAGAGGTTTTGCGTCGAGTTCAACTTTGGTGACTTTAACACACGAGTTGGTGAAGTGTGAAAATGTTCTGCGGTCAGCTGTGAGACGAAGACAATTCAGCTTATTTCTTGTGAACTGCCAATAGTTTCTGCACAAGATCTTAAATGAGCACATCCACGTATCCCCTGCAGCGTTGGCCTTAAGAGAGATTTAGCTTGACACACAGAACTTTGCACTTTTTTTTTTTAACTTTAAATCAAACGTGGAAGACAGCTGATACATTTATCTAACTACTTTGTCTTTTTTTTCTTCTCACAAGTGAATCTGTAACCAACATGTTGATTTGAAACTCACAATTAATCATCAATGTAGAAAAATCCAAGTTTTCAACCACCAGTCAAGTCCGATTGGTTTTTAAAATAAATTCATTTCATTTAAATGTTTCACTGTGTTGTTTGGTTTGTTCGCTTTAGCTTCGGCTGACTTGAATAACGTTGGTTGTTTTCATCATTTAAATGTGTATTTCTCATATTTTGAATTTAATTCTAATGTTATATTTTACTTCACAGGACCAACCTGAGTTAAATATTTCATATTCCTTCTCAGTATAATGTTATTTGTAGCATTAAGAATATAAATAGCATCAAAATGTGGTTAAATCTTGAGGAAAATGGTTACACAGAAGTAGATATAATGGAAAAAAAGACTTTTGTTGTGTCACGTCCAACTCATCAAATACTGAAGCTCTGGGGAGACTATTGACTCGACCCACAATCCCAAAGCGTCTGTATTTTAAAGCTTGTAAGACCTTTTTAAAGCTCAGTCTTTGCTGAAACTAGTTTGCTGACTCCACCCTGCAGGGTTTGTTCTTAACTTTAAGTTTACTTTAAGTGGTTTCTAAAAAGTTAACCTCTTGCGGCTCTTTATTCCTGCCGACTTCTGCAAAACGTTTCTTGAGCAGCTATAAAAGACACAAGCAGAGCACTTTCTTTTCAAAATATATAAAATATTGGTGTTTTTTTAGCATCTCTGTTTTATTATGACTTCACCAGTCTTATATAAGGGCTAAAACCTTTCTCACAGACTAGATTATAGATGTGATCTGCCTCTACATATTTGTTCACAGGTGCTTTTTTTCCTCTTGAGATGACGTTAAACAATCACATATCAGCTCTCGGTTGCAGCCTCTGGAGCTGCAGCATGTCGCAGCTTATTCTCTTTGTTGGAGAAGAAACTAAAGAGAAATCTGAGTTTTTGAACAAGAGGAGCCTCCCTCACTTTTTAAATACATATCGAACATTTCAAGATCACATTTAGGTACACTGGTGGTTAATACAGTGTTAAATCTGACTTCATGCTGGGTACAGTTTTCTTTCAGGGGCTCCTAGAGACACAATATTTATCATTTTTGACCTGATGATTGTTCAGCTGTCTTTGCCGAGAGCGTCCCGGTTTTGAATTTCACCGTTTTTATAGAAACTACCGTCACAGTGACACGTTGGATATAAATTACTTTACCCTGTAACTGAAATCAGGCCATAGAGATACAGTGAGACATATTTCCTAATATGTTAAAAATAATATAGTAAGAAATATTGAGCTCCTTGAATAACCTTTTTAAAATGAAAATAAGTGATGTCATTTCCTGTTCTAGGTGAATGTGGGGAAAGGAAGCCACCCCAGCAAGGTGAAGGTGTTCGGTCCTGGAGTGGAGAGAACCGGACTGAAGGCCAACGAGCCCACGCACTTCACCGTGGACTGTTCAGGAGCTGGAGACGGTAAGAGACACACACACACACACACACACACACACACACACACACACACACACACACACACACACACACAGAGTTATTATTAAGACAGGAAATCCCCTCGGACAGTTTTATTTGGTGTGACAGTCGTTTCCATCTGTGTCAGGCCTCACAAAAAAGAGTCAACACACACTTACCTTCATATTGTCTGTGAATAAATCTCTCTCACTCACACACACACACACACACACTCGCGCCCACACACACACACACGCTGGTATGTCCTGGCAATGATCTCAAGGCAGAAGCATCCTGACAGGAAATTCATCACTCTGACCTTCGTGAGCAGAACAGCACACACAAAAACACACACACATACACACACAACCACATTTCATCATCTAGCTGCACACAAACCAGTGATGTCACCCACAGTACATCTCAGCCTCTGAGTGACATCACTGGAGGTAATTCATCCGATTTCATGCAGTTTCTTCTGGAGCCACAAAAAGCTTTAGAACACTTTTTCACATATGCAGTCGTACTCTAAAATTGGATTTTTCCTTTAAGTTAAAGATCCAAAGATTTCTTCCTTTGAGCCACATGCAGGCACTGAAAGGATTTACATGTGATGATCTGAGAGGAAGAATATTGCGTTACACCTGTCTACGTTACACTTCACTGAGCTGTTTGCTCCTCCGGGGCGTATGAGCGATGGGTTAACGAGAGATGGCTGAAGAGAGTTTCACATCGTCAGTGATGGAAGTATCTGACCTATTTCTGTTGTCTGACACGGTTTCCTGCTTCATTCCTCTCGTGCTTTGAATTCCTCTGCTGTCATTGACAGCTCTGTTCCTGCAGCCGGGCTCCCGCTGCATTGTTCATTGTTTACGTTAGAGTTTGTGACAGTTCATCATCACAGGAGCAAAGTGTTTGTGACATGAGCTTACAACAGAATGAACAGCAGGAAACAAACACTGCAGCACCCCCTTGTGGACGATAGTGTCACTTGAACGGATAAAGCTGCTCCTCAGCTCCGTACACCGACGCCAACGAGGGTCTAATTTCTCCAGAAGTGAAAGAATAAATGATTGTATGCCTTGGAATTCATAAATCTAGTCTTTATAACACTGAAGTCTCATCCTTTTGCCTCAATTCTGATATGCTGTTCAGTTCAGATGATGTTTTTGTGTGTGTTTATTCAGGTGACGTCAGCGTGGGGATTAAGTGTGAGGCCAATATGGTCGGTGACAAAGAGGCTGACGTGGACTTTGACATCATCCCCAACGCCAACGACACGTTCACTGTCAAATACATTCCTCCTGCTGCTGGAAGGCTCACCGTCAAAGTCCTGTTTACTGACAAGGTACACACACACACTCACACACAGCTGAAACGTTTAATCTTTGGTTAGTGTCTTTGATCCGTTCTGATGAATGTCAGTGAATTTTTCCACACAGGAAGTTCCACAGAGCCCCTTCAGCATCAAAGTCGATCCTTCACATGATGCATCGAAGGTGAAAGCAGAAGGTCCTGGACTGGCTCGCACAGGTGAGACACACACACACACACACACAATGACGGAAAAAAAAGTATTTTCTGTTGATTTGTTTTGTTTTATTTCCAACTCTACTTAATTATTCATGTCTGCGTGTATTCTTGAATCTCTCTCTCTACCTGTGCAGGTGTGGAGAGCGGAAAGCCGACTCATTTCACAGTGTTGACTAAAGGAGCTGGTAAAGCACCGCTGGATGTTTCCTTCTCCTCCCCTGTTGAAGACTTCGACATCATCGACAACTACGACTACTCCCAGACTGTCAAATACACACCTGCACAACAGGTACGCCAGTTAGCCCAATAAATAATAACCCTAACTTGGAAACTGTTCAAAAGAAAAAAGGATACTGAACAGTAGGGATAGACTGATTATCAGGGCCGATATTCAGCATTTAAAAGATTATCTGTATATGTGATTTTTCAGTCAGATTACGGATAAAATAAACGCATTTTGTGAAAAATGTGCAACTTTGCCTCTGATGCAACATCCTCTCTCACAATGTCCCGCCCACAACACAACGTCTGATTGGTAACGCGTCATAATTAATATCCTGTAAACACTGAATAATCTGAATCTAATAATTAACTAATAAACTAGATTTATCAAATAAATGTAGTGGAGAGGAAGTATGAAGGAGCAGAAACTCAAGTCAGGTACCTCAAAATTGTACTTAAGAACAGGACATGAGTAAATTGTGTTTAAAGTAATAAAGAGAGAATTACAAACCAGTTTATAAAATGGATTAACTGATGAAGTTTGGGATCTGCGTGTTTCATGTGTCTGCAGGGCGAGATGACGATCGTGGTGAAGTTTGGAGGAGACCCCATTCGCAAAGAGTCCGTTCACGGTCGAGGTCGCTGCCCCGCTGGATCTGAGCAAGGTCAACCTGGACAACCTGGATGGAAGTAAGAAATCGTCCTCTGCATCCGTGTAGCGCTCTGTACAACTGTAGAGAAAGTTGTGAGCAACATTTGAAATGTAAAAAAAAAATCTCAAGTCAAGTTTATTTAATGACGCTTCCCTTGGAATCATTTTCACTTTATTGATAAATTGATAAACGTCTTTCAGGAGTGGAGGTCGATCAGGAGCAGCAGTTTATGGTGGACACCAAGGGTGCAGGAGGTCAAGGTCGCCTGGAGGTGGCAGTGGTGAGTGACAATTAATGCTGTTTTCATTTCTTATCTTGTTATAGGCTTGTTCGAAGGATCAGTTAATTTTTGACTTTATTATTTTCATGTGATACGTTTACAACATTAAGAATATCACCAGGATTGAGGTCAACACGCGTGTGCTTGTCTGTTTGTAGCTGAGTCCCAGCCAGAAGGCGGTACCCTGTAAAGTGGAGCCTCAGGCGGGTAAAGCAGGCATCAGTCGGGTCCGTTACACCCCCACAGAGGAGGGTGTTCACTCTGTCAACGTGTCCTACGATGGACACCCCGTCCCTGGGAGTCCCTTCCCTGTGGAAGCTCAGCTGCCTCCAGACCCGAGCAAGGTAACGTCAGCATCTTGATCTTTAAGTTGGTCTTGAAAGGAAAACTGAAAATGTATTAAAAGCGCCTGCATGGCTCCACTGTCGTCTCTCCTCCAGGTGAAGGCGTTCGGTCCTGGTCTGAAAGGAGGTCTGGTGGGAAACCCAGCAGAGTTCACCATCGACACAAAGGGCGCCGGCACCGGCGGTCTGGGGCTGACAGTGGAGGGGCCGACAGAGGCCAAGATCGAGTGTTCGGACAACGGCGACGGGACCTGCTCTGTCTCCTACCTGCCCACCGAGCCAGGAGACTACCTGGTTAACATCCTGTTTGAGGAGGTCCACATCCCGGGCTCCCCATTTAAAGCCGACATCCAGATGCCCTTTGACCCCTCTAAGGTGGTGGCGTCAGGGTCGGGCCTGAAAAGAGGCAAGGTGAGGGTCTGAAAAAGAAAGAGAGGCTGTAGAAGACTGAGTAAGGAACTGTCTACTGTAATAATTTAGTATGAAGTCTGATCCAGCTTGTTGTGTTTGCAGGTTGGAGAGACGAGTGTGGTGAATGTAGACTGTTCCCGGGCCGGACCAGGAGAACTCAGCCTGGAGGCTGCACTAGACTCCCCCCCGACCAGTCCGACTGGCTCTAGACCAGGCGCTGGTAACACTAACACTCCTTTTATTCAAAAACCACACACTATCAACCGTAAACAAGTAAACAGGTGGTTAAACATGTGCTGTTTAGTCGCGCCAGATCTGAATGATCTTTGGCCTTCTTATATTACTACAGATCTCAAGTCTCAGAGATCATTTGAATATAAGACAAAGTCAAACCACTCTCATGAAATAACAGCTCACATTTTAGATAGTCAAACAATCTTCAGTTCTTCAGATGAAAATGTTAAAACTGTACTGTTTGTTCCAGGTGCTAAAGCCAAGACGGAGGTGGTGGACAACAAAGACGGGACATACACGGTGACCTACGTCCCCCTGACCTCTGGCATGTACACTCTGCTGCTGAAGTATGGAGGCAAGGCCGTCCCTGGTTTCCCCGCCAAGGTGATGGTGGATCCTGCTGTCGACACCTCCAAGATCAAGGTGTTTGGACCCGGAGTGGAGGGACAAGGTGCGGTACGGTCCACCTGAGTCACCGTGTAGCTCTGAGTTTATGTCCCCGGAGAGTCCCTTTTAAACAAACCCTCTTCTCTCCTCCAGCTGTTTTCAGAGAAGCCACCACAGACTTCACGGTGGACGCCCGTCCTCTGTCCCGGCGAGGAGGAGACCATGTGAAGGCGGAAGTCAAGAACCCGTCTGGGGCACTGACAGACTGTGTTGTCACTGACAACGCCGACGGGACCTACAACGTCGAGTACACTCCATTTGAGAACGGTAACACACACACACTTGACATAAAGCTTTACCAAACTCCTTCACTGTGATCTACATCCATCAGCTGCTTGTGTACTGTGTATTTCAGGCGTCCACAGCGTCCAGGTTCTGTATGACAACACACCGGTTCCCAAGAGTCCATTCAAGGTGTCCGTGGCGGAGGGATGTGACCCCAGCAGAGTCGTGGCTACTGGCCCCGGGCTCCAGCAAGCACTGACTGAGAAGCCCAACAATTTCAACATCGTCACCAGGTACTGTTGGTGACAAAAGGGCAGAAGGTGTTTTGATGAGTGTAAAAGTCTCGTGCTGATTTTGGGTGTGTTGTTCCTTTACCAGAGGGGCAGGTATTGGTGGTCTGGGCATCACTGTGGAGGGTCCATCAGAGTCAAAGATGTCCTGCAAAGACAACAAAGATGGCAGCTGCAGCGTGGAGTACGTTCCCTTCACGCCCGGCCTGTACGACGTCAACATCACGTACGGAGGAGAACACATCCCCGGTGAGATCTTTGTTAATGAATCTTCTAACTGGCCGTCGTTTAAAGTGTCTCTCTCCTAAATTCTGTTTATATCTTTTGTTTTTGTGACTTACGCCAACATTTCCTCGTCTTGCTCTTTCCAGGAAGTCCATTTAAGGTCCCAGTGAAGGACGTGGTGGACTCCAGTAAGGTCAAAGTGTCTGGTCCTGGCGTGGGGTCAGGGGTCAGGGCCAATATCCCACAATCCTTCACGGTGGACTGCAGGAAGGCGGGCGTGGCCCCGCTGGCCGTGGCTGTCACCGGTCCCAAAGGTGTCGCAGAGCCCGTGGAGGTGACGGACAACGGGGACGGGACTCACTCGGTGTCCTACACTCCGTCTAAGGAAGGGCCGTACTCTGTGGCCATCAAGTATGCAGAGGAGGACGTCCCCCGCAGGTACGGAGTACAGACATGAGGGTTTTATCATGCACTGGTCAATTTTGAGATTTCAATAATGTCTTCTTTCAGACTAGTGGAAAGAAATATGTTGGATAGTAAAGTGAATGTCTTGTTGTTTCTCCTCTGAGACAGCGATGATTGACTCAGCAGTTCTTCGTTGTATTGTGGCATAGAGATCCTAACAGTCTCAACTTTTCTCTGTTTTACTTGGACCTTTTTTTTATTTTCAAATTCCAACTACAGCGGGGGAGTAAAATATTAAGTCTGTAATGTGCATTCAGAAGCCAAAAACATCTGTTTTAAGTGCGTCTGTGGTCTCTTCAGTCCCTTCAAGTTTCGAGTTCTGCCGACTCACGATGCCAGTAAAGTGCGAGCCAGCGGCCCCGGGCTAACCAGCGGCGTCCCTGCCAGCTTCCCTGTAGAGTTCAACATCGACGCCAAGGACGCCGGCCAGGGTCAACTGAGCGTGCTCATCACTGTGAGTAACGTACACACACACACATGTAATGATACACACCAACGAAAGAAGACATCACACCTAAACTTTGTCGCTCGCCATCTTCCCTCTACCACTTCAGGATCAGGATGGTAAACCTAAGAAGGCCAGTATCCATGACAACGGGGACGGTACATACCGGGTGTCTTATATTCCCGACCGCACAGGCCGGTACACCATCGTCATAAAGTACGGCGGTGACGACATCCCTGCCTCACCTTATAGAGTCCGCGCTTCGGCATCTGGAGACGCCAGCAAGTGCACCGTCACCGGTAAGTAACGACTAATGAACACATGAAAAACATTTATAAAACATTTAAACAAGGAGAGGGGGGATAACAAAAATAAAATGTCCTCCTCCTCTCAGGTCCAGGTGTGGGTCCCACGGTGGCCATCGGCGAGGAGCTGGGCCTGGTGGTGAACGCTAAGGGTGCTGGGAAGGGGAAGGTGAGCTGCGTGGTGGTTCAGCCCGACGGCAGCGAGGTGGAGGCTGAAGTGCTGGAGAACGAGGACGGCACCTTTGACATCTTCTACACCGCGCCGGCACCCGGGAACTACGTCATCTACGTCCGCTTCGGAGGGGAAAACATCCCACGCAGTCCCTTCAAAGTCATGGTGAGGGAGGGATGCAGAATGGTGTTTAATCTGGGGTTTATGACACTCTGATGAGGGATCCAAAATGGGTTCATGTAAGATGACCACATCTGTTGCAGCTTTGCACAGCAAAGGCGTGGAGACAGATGGAGATGTGACTGAATTTAACTTTATTACAGCTTGACTGTAAGGCAGACATCTCTACAACATCTCCAAAACTCAGACCAAAACAGTCGAGATGGATAAATAACGCTACAGATGGGAGAAAATTATGCATTTTGGGCTGAACTGTCCCTTTAAAGTCCAGAATGACTTGAACAGAATCCATAAAATCAGTAACTGCAGGTGTAAGTCGTCGATTAAGTTTGTCGCCTATGAACTGTTGACCTCATTCATGTCTTCAGGTTACAGACCAGGATTTACCCAGAAGGCCACAGCGTGTGTGCGTGTGTGTTTGCGTGTGTGTGAGGTCAGACGTTAACCCTTACTGTCGTGTCTTCAGGCCACTGATGAGGTACCCATGGTGCAAGCGCAGAAGTCTTCACAGCAGCAGGCCGCAGCCCCCGGAGCTGGCTTCCAGCCCTGGGTACCCCCAAATGAACACACACACAAACACACACAAACACACACACACTTTCATAAATAACACACACAAGCTTACATGCTCATGTAAATTAATTTGAAAACGCCACATATGTGATTGTGGTTTTGGTGAAATTACCCTTTAACATAACATGTTATGACACACACACACACACACACACACACACACACACACACACACACACACACACACACACACACACACACACAGCTCCTCTCTCTTGCAGATGAATGGCCGCTGGTTAAAAAAATTCAACCTCTCTCTCTCTCTCTCCCCATTCTGAAGTGAACTCGCTCGACCGCTTTGCCTCCTCCATGTCATCGCTTCTCTTTTTGTCTCGGCCAATGAGATCACATCTAAAAAAAAAATCTAACAGTGCAACAACATGAATGGGGAAAAAAAAAAGCAGGTGTTCCGTGAGACCTGTTGCAGAAGGTGTTGCTATGGTTACGGGTGTGCACTCTTCATCGCTGCGGCTGCATCATCGAATCACCTCATCATCCTTTTCTTCCTCCTCCTTCCTGCTCCATCGCACTGCACCTCCCAGGATGCCTCTGTGTGGGCGGGGCTGGGATGCAGCAGCAGCAGCAGCATGTTTCTTATGCAGGTCGCCTGAGGCGGACAGGAAGTTGTTTTTTAGGTGTTGAACAGACTCGTTAAACTCTGCCTGTCTCTGTGTGTCTTCTCCAGGTGACAACAGACAACTACAAGCCAGTCAGCGGCAGCGTTAATGGAAGCGGCTTCAGACCCTTCGACATGGTGATACCGTTCGCCTTCAGGAAGGGAGAGATCACCGGTGAGGAGCTGATTATTGTGGATACTGTTTTTCAATTTAGTAAAGCAAACAACAAATACCACCAGAACACTGTTTATCATTTGAAAATATCAAAAATGTAGAGCAGTGTCAAACTGACTCTCAGAAAAAAAATCATAAATGCACTTAATGGTCAGTCAGACCTCTGGGGTCACCAGGTGGAGGCCTTCTGGCTGTACCTGGCATAAGATCCAGGCCTAGAGAAGGTGTCTCGCGTTACTGTGGTAATTAACGTGGCATCAGTATTTGGTGCTGTGTATTATTATTAAGTGTGGTACTGCAGTATATTGTCATATCAATTCTGTATGTTGTAAAGGCACAACAGAGGCTCATTGTAGTAGAGGTAAATGAGTGAGGTGAGGTGTAGTTGTGTAGAAGCTGGGGGTGAGAGCTGCTCTAGCTCAGCGTCCTTCCTCTTCAGCTCAGTGATCTCCTGCTCCAGCTCACTCACTTCAGTTTCCTGCTGGGATCTGACCTGCTGCTTCACATCATAGCGTCTTTTCTCTATGAGATGGATCGGATCAGTGAAGATACTCTTGCTGTGCTCCACTGCTTCATCAGCGGAGCGATTGATGACCTCCACCTCCTGTTGAAGCACCTTCACATCTTTCTCGATGTTTTGTCGACTCACTTCGATCTCTCTCTGCCTCTCGGTCCTCTCTGCTGCAGCTGGCACTGTGTCGTGGCCTTTATGTTCTTCGCTAGAGCAGAGATAACAGATACACTGCTGATCAGTACGGCAGAACATCTTCATCCCCTCATCATGACGAGGGCAGATGTTCTCCGGGAGCTTCTTGGAGGCCTCCACAAGCTTGTGTTTCTCAAAAGCAGAAGATTCATAATGAGGCTGAAGATGTTTCCCGCAGTAGGAGACCAGACATCACAGGTCACATCTTCAGGTCCAGCATTGCTGTGGTCAGCAGGAGTAGCTTCTTCTTCAGCTCCTCCACTAAAACTTCTAACATGGTGCTTCTCAACAGGACAGGCCTTGTTGTGAAAGTCTGCCCACACTGAGGGCAGCTGTGGGTTTTTCTTCTCCTCCTCTTCATCCCAGAAGCTTTGAGTACAGTTCATGCAGTAGCTGTGTCCACAGGCAGTCGTCACCGGATCCCTCAGTGGATCCAGACAGAGCGAACAAGAGAACGGTTTCCTTTGTGAGACGTTTTACCGCTCAGTGGCAACACCTGTCTTGAGTTTCACTTCCTTCGAGCCTGAACTGGTTTGAGCTCTGATCCAAACAGCATGTGTGTCTGCAGGGAATGCAGCCTGTCAGCACCTGCACTGCAGCACATGCTGGTTACACCCATCTTCAACTGTAGATCTGAAGGGGAGGGAACAAAGAAATATGTGGACAAGAGAGGAGCTCGCTGTGTTTGAGAGCAGGAGGAAAGAGGAGGGAGCAGCTCTGTGAATCTAAACTTACTGTGCTCCTTTAAAACGAAGCCTCAGTTAAAACCAGCTCCACCTTTGAAGATGTTTCAGTTTGTAGTTGTTAGATACTTCTTGGCTCTCGTTTTGTGAACGACTTTTATGAGTTCATGTACACAGAAAAAATGTATCCACACAGATATGGTTTTAAAATAATTCAACCCAATTTATTTCTTATTTGAACGTACAAATGTATCTCAAGTTATTAAAGCTACACTGATAGCTGTAAAGAAAACTGTATCACCTTGAAATTAATGTAAAATAAACAAGAACACTGTTGAAATAAAGAGCAAACAACATTTAAAGCTCTAAATGGTGACAATAAGCCAAACAACCATTAATAAAGGCAATAAGTTCAGCTTTTTAAACTTAAATTTAGATGATGTTCTCCTACAAACATCTTTAAATGTCAGATACTTCACAATGTGCCATTCTATTACATCTATTATTTTCTTTGTAAACCAGTTTAAAATCTAAGAACATAAGAACAAAGTCAAAATGTAGGTCACAGGTCAAAAATGTCCTTTTTTTAATATTTTAAATATAAGTAGTAGAGAGTCTTTGTCTGTCTTTGCATTCAAAGCATACACTAAACAAAACATTAACCAATCTAAAAATACATGAATGAATATAAGAAAGGTCAAATGGAAATATACAAACAGTATGAACATCTGTCTCCGTCCCTCTGACTCTCTCGCAGGTGAGGTGCTGATGCCTTCAGGTAAATCAGCTCAGCCGCTGATCTCAGACAACCTGGACGGGACGGTCACAGTGCAGTACTCTCCTACTGAGGCCGGCCTGCATGAGATGCACATCAAGTACAACGGCACACACATCCCAGGTCAGCACACAACACACACTGACTTGTGATCAGAATTAGAAAGGTGAAAGGGTGACACCTGGTGTTCAGAATGAGAACTGCAGCCTCTGACGCATCAACCTGCTCTCAGGATGTTTGGATAGTGAAGTCATAGTGAGAATGAAATATGGATTTAGGCCTGTGTCTAAGCTATGTAGGAAATGTGTGTACTTTGCTACAGTATGTCCATGTTTGTCATTAGGAAGTGTGTATGATGGAAGTGTGTGTCGGGGATCTGCAGCAGAAACAAGTGTGGATGCATATCAGAGATTTTTCCAATATTTCATTTCTGATACCAATAACATTAAATCCCAGCAGACAGTTATATGTTGTGTGAAGCTAGTTTCTATCAGTGTACACACACACACCTTTGGCTAGTAACTGCTAAAGACTGAATTATGTGTGTGTGTTGCAGAGTCTCCTCTTCAGTTCTATGTGAACCACGCCAGTAGTCCCAGTGTCACAGCCTATGGTCCTGGTCTGAGCTACGGCGTCGCCAACAAGATGGCCTCGTTCACCGTCTTCACAGATGACGCCTCTGAAGGTACGTCAGCTGCTGCAGGAGGAGGAGCAGAGCAGAGCAGAGTTTTGTTTTTTGTTCTAATTTTTAGTAAATCAGTGAAAACACCCTGATTCAAATGCATCCTGTCCGTCCGTCTGTCTGTCCAGGGGGTCTGGACTTGGCCATCGAGGGTCCATCCAAAGCAGAGATCAGCTGCGTGGACAACAAGGACGGGACGTGCAGCGTCACCTACCTGCCGACGCTGCCCGGAGATTACAACATTCTGGTCAAATACAACAGCGATCACATCGCCGGCAGCCCGTTCACCGCCAAGATCACCGGTGAGAGACTCAAACAAACATTATTAATGATTAATAAACCCAAAATCAAATCGTTAATAAAAAACCTTTATTCTCATTCAATCTTTCAAACTTCTGTCTGTCAAACAATAAAGGATAATTAGAACTGCTCAGTTATAGTGTGATAAATATCAGCACATGCAGCTGAAGTTAGATATTGATCAAAAGGTAGATTTTACACACATAATGTGTAATGTCTGATGTGCTGTATGTTTGTCTTGTGTTTCAGAGGACAACCAGCGGCGCTCTCAGGTCAAACTGGGCTCTGCAGCAGATTTCTCTCTGGACATCAATGAGACGGATCTGAGCCTGCTGACCGCCAGCATCCAGGCGCCATCCGGCCGTGACGAGCCCTGCCTGCTGAAGAGGATGGCCAACAACCACATCGGTAACACACACACGGATAAAGACATACTCTGTCACTCTTTTCATCCTTGCCTTCCCTCATCTCTTTAGGGAACTGTCAGCATCTCTACCTCTTCTCACCCCCTCCCTCTTCCTCCTCCCAGGTATCTCCTTCATCCCGCGGGAGGTGGGTGAACACAAGGTCAGCATCCTGAAGAACGGCCGTCATGTCCCCAACAGTCCCATCACCATCATGGTCGTCCAGTCCGAGATCGGAGACGCCAGCCTAGTCAAAGTTCACGGCGACGGCCTCGTCCAGGGAACCACCTTCAACAACTCCAGCTTCGTGGTCGACACGCGGGGACGCCGGTCAGTGTGCAGAACTTCAAACTCCACTGTGTTTAATTAGTTTTTTTTTAGCCATGCTAGTCAGATGGCTCGACTGATGGCAATGTTGGTCTTATTCACCACTATAATCCAGACTAACATCTCTAATAGGTAATCAGGCTGCATTCACGTGCTCCTCACATGGTCCCGTTTCCAGAGTTAGGAAGTTGTTCTTCTGACTTCGGTTTGTTCAAGTGCCTCATCATGATTTATCGCTCAGAGCATTTAAACAACACGTTGACAGCTGTTACCAGTGTTTGAGCGACAGGGAAGAGCAAAGGAAACGATACAAAGACTTCCCCCATTGACCTGATGTTGACTTTTGTCCAGTGTTTCAGCGTCATATGACATCAACTCGTGCACCAAACTTTTCCCAGACTTTCCAAGCTGTTGTCCAGACTTGAGAAAACTCACATGAATGTTCCCAGTTGGACAATTGTATTTCTAAATAATTCCGACATCACATGAACGCACATTTATTGTACTCAGATCAGGGATAACATCATAACATCACTGAAAAGTCTGTCAGCTTTCTGTTTCTGCTGTTAGCCAGTGTTAGCTTCATATGAACTATGTATGTGTGTGTGCAGGTTACGGCGGCCTGGCTCTGGCCATCGAAGGTCCCAGTAAGGTGGACATCCAGACAGAAGACATTGAGGACGGGACGTGTAGAGTCATCTACTGTCCGACTGAACCAGGAAACTACATCGTCTCAATCCGCTTCGCTGAGGAACACGTCCCAGGTAAGAACAAAACAACTTTTGTTCTTTTGTTCCATTGTTGGTGGAAAATTATTATAGATAAACTGTCGAAACTAATCATATTCATTTATAAATTTTTTTGATGAGGGAGGAGTGTGTGTTTGTGTGTTTTCAGACAAATGATTTCAGGTGTGTGTGTCAACAGGAGGTCCGTTCACAGTGCGGGTGACTGGAGAAGGTCGAATCCGAGAGAGCATCACCCGACGACAGAGGGCGGCGTCTGTCGCCAGCGTTGGGAGTGTGTGTGACCTCAGTCTGAAGATACCAGGTACACACACACACAAGCTTTCTTAACGTGCTAATCCGAAGGCTTGTCTGATTGGCTGTCTGCAGTGATAGCAGTGTGTGTACGTGGATGAAAAATGTCTCTAGGTAAAAGTGAGCCGGTCCTGAAGACGTGAAGCCTCAATGGGTCACAAAGTGGGCTTCAATCTGCAGACGACGTTTGGACCCCAGTCGTCCTGAACATCAGAGCTTCTCCTCCTTTTCTAAAACAGTTTCCTGTCTGAATTTCTGTATTTTCTGACTGTTGTTTCTGCCCTGTACTGACTGTAGTCTGTGTGACTATTTTCCTTTCTTAATCTCTTCTTTCCTGTCTGTCTCTCTTTTTCCACCTGTCCCTTTGTCTCACCCTGACATCTTCCTCTTGGCTCATTTATTTTTAATCCTTTTTTTTGTCTGTATTCTTGTTTCTTTCTTTCTTCCTAGTCCTCTTTTTCTTCATCTCTCCTTTATTCCTCAGCTTCTCTTTATTTTCTCCTCCTCTGCCTTTTGTCCCTGTCTCCAATCATTCCTCTCCTCCTCCTCTTCCCACTTCCTCTCCTTGTGTCCTCCTCCCCTTTCTCCTCCTCTTCCTCCTCCAGTGACCTGGTTCCTCCTGATCTTGTCTCGGCAGCTCCTCTCTCACACCTCCTCTCGCTCCTACTGCTCCATCTGGTGGTCTGGGAGATCCAGAGGTCGAGGGTCTCTTTCCTCTTCTGTTGCCCAGGATCAGAGCACCTCCCCTGGGCATGTCCGACTCATCTCCGGCCTCTCTGGCCTGGTGCTTACGGGAGGGTCGAGGGCAGCGAGGGGTGTTTGGGTCGTTGATGCCCGCTGCTCGGTTGGCGGTGCCAGGGTGGAGGGTGCGTGTTAGAGTCCTACAGAAAAAGAAGTGGTGGGGTTAGCAAAGTTTAGCTGGCAGCGTGGGACAGAGGTGTGTTGGTGTGTCAGCGTTCACAGTCCAACAACTAAACAGATCCTTCACTCATCAAATAAAAGAGAAATGTCTCAGAATCTCTGTGCGAAAAAGGCTCATTAATGTCTTGCAACTCATGTATTTATTGTGTCTAAAGTCAAATTTCCACACTGGACTAAGAGACTCTCCTGAAAAACTAAACGACATGTTGATGAATAAACATAAATAGTTAATAATAATTCAGTTAAGTCAACAAATACACTAATAAGAACCGTCTTTGCAGCGATCGACATGCAGGACGTCACGGCTGAGGTCACCTCCCCCTCTGGATCCAAGCAGCCTGCCGAGCTGGTCCCTGCGGGTAAAGACACCTACTGTGTGCGCTTCGTGCCCACCGAGATGGGTGTGCACAGCGTGAGTGTGAGGTACAGGGGCGTGCACGTGCCGGGCAGCCCCTTCCAGTTCACCGTGGGCCCGCTGGGAGAGGGCGGAGCCGCCAAGGTGAGAGCAGGAGGTCCAGGACTGGAGGGAGCACAGGCGGGAGAGCCAGGTACACACACACACACACAGTATCCTTACAGAGACTTAACACCAAGTTCTTAACCTTCATCTCGGAGCTACATGGATAAATAGTTCTGTTGTAAATGATGTCACATCCTGTGGATTTAGAGTTAAACCTTCTCTCTTCAACCAGCTGAGTTCAGTATCTGGACGAGGGAGGCCGGCGCCGGCGGTTTGGCCATCGCCGTGGAAGGACCCAGCAGGGCCGAGATCTCCTTCGAAGACCGCAAAGACGGATCCTGCGGCGTCTCGTACATCGCTCAGGAGCCTGGTAGAGAAAACACACACACACTCTTAACCCTGATGATGACCACTGATGCGTCTCTTTGGCTGTCTGAGTTACATCCTCGCCTCCTCGTCCGCAGGTGACTATGAGATCGCGGTGAAGTTCAACGACCAGCACATACCTGACAGCCCCTACCTTGTTCCTGTTGTTGCTCCAGCGAACGACGCTCGACGCCTCACTGTTACCGGCCTTCAGGTGAGGCATGAGGAGACACCTCCACACCCAGCCCGCCCTGCCTTGCTCAAGGGCCCTGGGGCACAGTTGCATAAAAATGTGACGTTCAGGAAGCAAAGATAGATTTTCACTGTTGTACAGAACAGATGAGCTGTGCGTGATGGTTCGACTGGTTTGGGTTTTTTAACTACTACTGGGCTGCAACATACAATCCAGTTTGTAATGTTTTTAAAAACTCAACATCAAACTTAAGTGTTGATTATCATTAATTCACTTAACACTTGAATGTTCAGCAGTTGTTTTCAGAGTCTTTTCAACTCCTACAAGAAGCCAATACTTTTAAAAACACTTACACTGGCGAGTGCTGCAACTCAAAGCTCATTTATGCTCCATGTTAGATACACATATGGAGACAGACGGAGCCTTCTATTTGTACTAAATACTAAATGTCTGCACATTTTCTGAAAGCTTACGGATACGGACCAGCAAAGCAGTAGCTCCTGTAGTCGTGAGGAGCAGTGTAGCCGATAGTTCAAGCGAAACACGACCACTGGACGACAGGAAGAAGTTTTAAAAAAGGGTTTTCTCAAATTCTCACATTTAAGAAGCTGGAAAGAAGTAATGTTTGACATGTTTTGCTTGATAACTAATAACTTAAGAATGAACCGACACTAAAATGACAAATATCTGGCAACTAGTTGAAGCTCTAATACCAGCCTTTAATAGCTCATATCAGTCGAACCGTTGCAGCTCACAGAAAAGGTTAGTTTTAATTTCAGTTTTCTTTATGCAACTGGCCTCTCATGGATGTGACCACAGCCAGGCAAACACACAGTTTCTGAGTGACGCTGACTCTTTGGCCCAAGATAAGTGAAAAAGGAAACATCATGAAGGGTTGAAATCATTCAGTCATCACTTTGGACAGATTCTCAAGGATGAACTGATATTCGTGTAGAATAGAGGAGCTGGGACCAAAGAGTGACTAAACAATTAATTTATTATTAAACTTGTCAAAGATTGCTTTTAGATTAATTGACTAATTGTTTGGAGCGTTTCCATTCTGGACCCCAGAATGTTTCTGTTGGATAAATCGTCAGCTTCACAAACAAAAACAATGATCCAACATCATCATACGGTCTGATGTCCTTCAATCAAACTCAGCTGTTCGGACTGTTTTGCCTGGCTCTGGTCATCCCTCTTCTGTCTGGTGTGGAACTGCCGGTGTTTCTCTTGTGTTTCATTTAAAGGCTTTTAACAGCACCATCGTCTTCATCATCACCACACGCATCGTCAACTCCCTGGTTGCCTAGTTACAGCAGACGGAGGCGGGCCACAGCAGAGCTCGCGCTGACATTTTAGAGACTTTTAGAGACTGTAGTTTGTTTCTCGTCTGTAGCTGTAGATGAACTTCTGCTCTGTTCAGTCTGCAGCGCACTCGTGTGTTCGTGAAGTCTGAGTATAAGGTCCCATGGAGGCTTTGTCTCTCTATACCTTGTCTCAGTAGTATCA
>JBBNBP010002656.1:0-40941 GCA_039737535.1 Lagodon rhomboides | reverse complement strand
GAAGGCTGGGTCCTTCGCAGAGACCTGCGAGGCCCCGTCATCCGTTATTAAATGGGACGGTCTAGCCTTCGGAGCATTTCCTGGTTGCGTCACCAGATGTTCCTGCCCCTACCTGTACGTCACTATTCATGCTGCCCAGGTCTGAAAGTGACAAGAAGAGTAAAGTTTGACTGTCAAATATGTTTGAGCTCCAGGAATCCCTGATTTCCTTTTTAATCCTCCTCCTTGTGGAAGAAGAGGAGAAGCAGCTCTGGTTTATTTCTGGTTGAGAGGACCGTGGAGAGGTGAACCTGTTATTGAACCCACAGTACTGTTAGCATTATTATCATTATTAGCTAGCTAACAGTTAGGGGTCATTAACATACCGATACATTATGCTGACATATAAACTGTTGATTGCCACAAATGGTTTTATTTTAATTTAAAAGGCATTATTCCTTTTTAAAGTGTTTGGTAGATAGTTTTGTTTGTTGAAATAATTTATTAGCCTATTATTATCATTATTATTATTATTATTATGAAATTATAATTCTTGCCTCTTTCTTAAAGAAATAATTAGTGACATGGCAGCCGTTGGTCGAGTCAGCCCTGCAAACCCAGTTGATGGACGATGTGGTGGACGGTGGAGACTAGACCCCCGAACACCCTGAGTACCAACCCAGATGATGTCCCACTGACACCAGGGTCTTTACTGTGGCATCCCATCCAGCCCAGCAGCACTGCAGGGACTCCTGCTCAGCCTGTTACTGTACATCATTTGTTACTGTTTTAATATTTTTGTCATTGTTTTTGTTAATAGTTAATAATAATCTGTAGCCTAAATAGTTATTTATACTGTAATTTTGTAAATAGTTGTAAATGTTAAGACCTTAATAATAAAAGGAAAACAGTAATCCCTTGTTGTCCCTGAAAAGTAGCACTTGATGCTGTTTGCTGTTATAAATTGTATTTCAGTTGTAAATAGTGAATGGAATAGACAACGTGTAACACTAGAACAATATTTTATTTCATGAATTATATAAAATGAACAATTATGAACAAATAATTTAAAAAGAACTCATAAATTAACTAAATAACAGAAATAATGTAATGATTGTCCTCTGGAGCAGAGAAGAGCCTCTCCATCCTCCCTCTGCAGCCTCATGTCCTCCTTCATCCTCCCTCCTCCTCTTTCTCCTCAGCCCTGGCTGGTTCTCCTCCTCCTCCTCGTCATCATCCTCCTCCTCCTGGTCACCTGCAGGCACTTGGCCCTGGTGTGTCCTCAGGGATGGAGGCAGTTAGGACGGCGGGGGGGCGGCAGTGGAAGGCCTCTGTCCTAACACCTCATCCATGAGGTCAATACTAAGGCAATGGAAATCAATCACGTCTTAATTAACTTGCATGGGTAAAACACATATGATTTAGTTCCCACATCATCATTCAAACCTGCACCTTGTACTTGTTCTCTAAATGGTCCAACCTGTTTTTGGCCTGCTGGGCTGGACCTTCCCCTGCAGGCCCATTGTTTCCAGAACTGTTCTGAACACACAGAGAAGCAAGAGAAAAGGTAAACACAAGATCACATTAACACAGGGATGCAACGATTTGCAAAACGTGACATCAGGACTGAGAGATGGGCGATTTATTATTTATTATATATTATTTATTATTGCATTTTCGTCTTGCTCCGTTTATATACATGAAGTAAAAATAGTCTATAACATCTCAACAGTCACAATAAGATATAAGATATAAGTTAACCTCTGAACGCCTACCGTTTGAAAGTGAAGGTTTTTAAGGCTTTACTTCCAGAGGCATCGAGCTGAGCATTACCAGCGTCACGGATTTTACCCTTGAAGTTTAACATATCTGGCGTTGGATGCTCGCGTTGGAAAGCGACTTGGAGCTGTGATTGCAGCAAAAGGTGGCTCTACAAAATATTGACTTTAGGGGGGTGAATAGTTATGCACATTGACCTTTTCTGTTATTTTGTCCTATTTGTTGTTTGCTTCATAATAATAATAAAAAAACATCTTCAAAGTTGTGGGCATGTTCTGTAAATTAAATGATGCAAATCTTCAAACAATCCATGTTAATTCCAGGTTGTAAGGCAACAAAACTTGAAAAATGCCAAGGGGGGTGAATACTTTTTATAGGCAGTGTAAGTGACCTCGATGCTCAGGCTAAATTCCCATTGGCTCAGATGGAGGTTGATGTTGACGCCTCTCTGTATTTTGCCCCTGGATGTCGACAGGACCAGACCAGCCTCACTCTGTCTGTAATAAAAGAATAATATAAGTCTGATCAAATCCTCAGAAACGACCGTTCACCATGAAGATGTTGTTTTTTCTGGCTCTCCTGGGAGCAGGTCTACATGACGCGGCGGCAGGTGAGTTCTCTTTAGTCTGCGAAGTTTAGCTCATGATTTCCTGGTAGCTCATGGAGAGTTAGGTGCTATCAAACTGACATCCATCTTGAAGTTCACTTTAGTATTCTGTCTGTGAATCTTATTGATTTATAATACCACATAATACTAAAACTGTCCTCCAGTTACTATTAGAAGAAACGTTTAGGGTATTTCTGAAAATGGCTTTAGGTGTATTTGTCTCTACAATTTGTAAAACATTTATGGTGCGATCAGTGCAAAGTGTTTTAGTGCAGTTTAACACATGAATGTGATTTTCATGTATTCAGACAGCAGAGGTCAGTGAAGGATTCTGAAATCATGCTACATTGTATTGATTAAATTGTTAAAACTTGTTTTTCAGGACTAAAAGTAAATTAAATATTATTTTCATGTTGGAGGGAATGCTGGAATTTATCAAAGAATGTACAAGTAGATCCAAAGTCTTTAAATCCAGAACTTAACTGACTAATAGAAACTGTAAAGAAAATCTCTGTAAATAAGAATATTAAATAAAATATCTTCCTTGAACGTAATACATATACTACATAGATAAACTACATTTTCTGGAATAAACGTGATTCTCAAGTATTTGAAATCCCAAAACGTCTGACAATAACATGAAAAAATAAATAGATGACCACTTGATAATGAAAAATAAAAACATGTTGTTTGAAATGTTGTTGAAACCAAAATCTTAATCTATACGTTTACTTTTGTATTTATTGATTGTATAACAGTGATTATTAGGATGTCTTGACTCTGCTGTAGTTTATTTTGATTCTGTGTGCAGGAAAATTAAATTGTTCAGTGATTTATGAAACTGAAATCATGACATTAACTTTTTCTTACAGTGACTCACTCTCTGAAGTATTTCTACACTGCATCTTCTGGAGTCCCAAACTTCCCAGAGTTTGTTGCCCTTGCGTTGGTTGATGAAGTTCAGATAAATTACCATGACAGTAACACCAGGAGAACAGTACCCAAACAGGACTGGATGAGCAGAGTCACAGAAAATGATCCTCAGTACTGGGAGGAACAGACTCAGATCCGTTTGGGTCACCAGCAGACCTTCAAAGCCAACATTGACACTGCAAAGCAGCGCTTCAACCACACTGGAGGTTTGTTTATGTTTTACTTTCTACTCATAAAATGTTGTATATAATTTAATTCTGTATTTTGGCAAGAAGATGATATACAGGATATATAGTAGATCTACAGATTAGATTAGATTAACTCTACTGTACTGACCACACTGTGTCCATCCCATAATATACAGGATATATAGTAGATCTATAGTGATTTATTGATTAGCCAAAAATTAATCATTACATAATCAATAATAATGACAATGACAATAATAATGACAAGAACAATCAGTTTAGGCCCAAAATATGTAGTAAATACAGATTATATTACTTTAAATCTACTGTACTGACACACAGTCTGTCCATCCAATAATATAGAAGAAGTATTTAGAAGATTTCACCTTTTGGCTCTGAGAACTTGTGATGGACTTTTTTCACCATTTTCTGACTTTTTAAAATAAGTAAATGTTAATCAATTAATCAAAAAAGAATAAATAATGAGGAGAAGAATTAATTTCAGTGTTCAGTATATAAAGTAGAACTCCAGATTAGATTAGAACTCTACTGTACTGACCACAGTGTGTGCATCCCATAATATACAGGATATATAGTAGATCTACAGATTAGATTAGATTAACTCTACTGTACTGACCACAGTGTGTTGGTCCGTCACATCAGCAGCATCAAACCAACATCTGCAGGTGGAAACAGCTGCTGGTTGTATTGAGTGATTGACTGATGGATGGACCAATCAGGACACACAGACTGCCTCCCAGTCTCCATCATGGTCCTGATGGTGTCCGCCTCATCCTGACCAGGTGTAGTAACACAGTGCTGAACAGGACACACTGTCCTGGCTGAGCAGGTGGAGTCTAGAGACTCATCCTGGACTGAAACTCTCCTTCAGTGGAAGCTTCTAGAGCAGCTTCAGGACAGTCTGGTCTGTAGTTTCTCACAGGAGGAGGATGTTGTTGGACTGATCCTCTGGCTGCAGGGTCTCAGTGGGTGTAATGTTCAGTCCAGGATCAGGTTTAATCTGCTGGTCAGGACTCCACCTCAGTGTGTGTGTGTGTGTGTGTGTGTGTGTGTGTGTGTGTGTGTGTGTGTGTGTGTGTGTGTGTGTGTGTGTGTGTGTGAGATTCAACAGTGGAGATAAACTGTTGGTCTCAGTGGAGTCAGTGTGTCTCTGTGGTGAAACAGAGGATATGAACTGTGTCAGGATCTCACTCTGTTTCCCAGCAGTCTCTGCCTCTCTGTCTCTCTCTAAGACGTCCACACTGTCCAGATGATGATTGGCTGTGAGCGGCTTCCATCCAGCCAATAACAGCAGGAGGTGTAGATCCTGGTGTTTTGGTGTCTGTGGATCAGTGTGTCTCTGTGGTGAAGATGTGATGTCAGCTGATGATAGATGACTGAGCTGTGATCTCACTCTGGTTTAATGTCGTCTCTGTTTCTCTCTCAGGTGTCCACATTCTCCAGTGGATGTACGGCTGTGAGTGTGATGATGAGACTGATGAGGTTTATGGATTTACGCAGTGGGGTTATGATGGAGAAGACTTCATAGCATTTGACCTGAAGACAGAAACATGGATCGCTCCAGTACAACAGGCTGTCATCACCAAACACAAGTGGGATAATGACAAGGCTTTGATAGCACAGGCAAAAAACTACCTCACCCAGATTTGTCCTGAGTGGCTGAAGAAGTATGTTGGACTATGGGAGGAGCTCTCTGCTGAGAACAGGTAGAATCACCTGACCTGATGTAGTTTAACGATCACAACAATCTTCATATTTCTCTTCTGTTTCTAACCAACAGTCACATCACAATTTATTTTTTTTAAATGTGTTTATTGATTTTTATCGAAAAAACAAACAAACATACTCATGACAGGACCAAACAAAACCAAAAACAAGCTGTGAATAACAACATAAAAAACCAAAAACACAAACAGAAAGATCAGTTCCAGGTAAATGTGATAGGTACATTATACAGCACAGGGTGAAATACAATGGGAGCCAAAAAAAGAAAAATAATACAGTTTTTTAAACAAATGCTCTGGTCATTATAGCAGAAAGATTTACATTAATGTTATCAAGAAATGGTTTCCATATTCTTTCAAAGGCATTCGTTTTGTAGTGCAGGAAAGGGTCAGAAAGTCCAGTATATATTCCATTATTGTCCTGTGCCATCCCACAACTGAGGGGGTTATATCTGAGATCCAGTGCTGAAGAATATTTTTCCTGGCACAAAATGTCATAACATTATACAGTTTTTTATGATATATATCAGTTACACGGCCACTGGGAAGACCCAGAAGGATGGAAACCGGGTCAAGTTCAAGCTTCTTCTTCAGAACCTTTAGTATTTCAAATAAGACGTCACTCCAATACTTTTGTATCTTAACACAGGACCAGAAACAGTGAGTAAGATCACCAATTCCTGTCTTAAATTTAAGACAAAGTGGAGAGACATCCTTTCTGTATTTAGAGAGACGGTTTGGGGCAACATGTGCTCTATGCAGTATCTTAAGTTGCATTGCTCTTGTCCGCTTACAAACTGTTATTGTCCTTGCATTATCCCAGATGTCATCCCACCATCTCCTCAGTTTTGATAACACCCAGCTCCCTCTCCGAGGTCACACCCAGTGTCCGAGCACCGAGATTTGAGCAATCCCTCAGACCGGCATAAAAGGTTCTAATGGAAGCATCCCCCTGAGAAAGAAGCACTTGTTTTTCTATCTGTGTGACATTATTATCAGTAAGCAGCAATGTGTCTTTTATAATAAAATCTCTGACCTGAAAATAATGAAAAAGATCATTTCTTGATATGCCATATTTTTCCATAACTGGATTGAAAGTCATGAGGGTAGGACCATCAAAAAGGTCACCCGAGGAAGTAATTCCCTTAGCTGTCCAGCATTTGAAAGCCGTGTCAAAGGTCCCTGGGAGAAAGTCAGGGTTATCAGTAATCAGGGTGAAAACCGATGTAAGCCCTGATCTGCCTTCCATATGCTGTGTGATCCTCCATGCTCTAATAGTATTAATTGTAACAGAGTTGCTGCAAAGCTTTTTAATACATTTCAGTTTATCAATAAAAAGTGGATTTATTAGAGAACAATTCGATATCAAGCCAGATTGAGGAAGCATCTCTTTTAATCCAATCAGCTATATATCTTAGATGGGCATTCAATTGATATCTTTTAATATCTGGGAGATCCAGCCCACCCATAGCACTTGGTAACTGCAACACTGACATCCTGGTCCGTGGTCTTCGCTTACACCAGATAAAAGAACTAAACCAACCATTCAGTTTTTCACTATTTTATGATTGAATAAGATGGGAATCATTTGTATTGGATAGAGCAAATGTGGAAGGATATTCATTTTCAGAAGTGAGATTTGGCCCAGCCATGATATGGGAAGATTGTTCCAACTTTCCATATCTTGTTTGATTTTATCTAATAGTGGATTGAAGTTAGCTTGAAACATCTGATTAAATGTAGGTGTAATATATATACCCAAATATATGAATCCTGCAGTAACATCACAATTAATATAAACCAACATACAAAGACATACTTCCTCTCAGTTTACACACATTTCTCTTTGTTTTATTTTCTCTCTTACCTCATCAGCTTTGTCTCCCTCTTTCTTTACCTTAATTTTCTCTCTCTTTCTCACACTCACTGTCTTCCTCCCTTACTCATCTGTCTCACCGCATTTTTACCCCTCTGTCCCTCCCTTCTTGTAACGTGTTCACATATTTTGTCTGTGTTACTCAAACATTTAAAATACATACCATCAAACATGAATGATAATATCAATATACAGTAAATACTAATAAAGAACCTATAAACTGCCTCTCTTTCCTCTCCAGAGCTTCCCTCAGTGTCTCTCCTCCAGAAGACTCCCTCCTCTCCAGTCAGCTGCCTCGCTACAGGTTTCTACCCTCACAGAGCTTCACTCTTCTGGAGGAAAGATGGAGAGGAGCTTCATGAGGAGGTGGACCACGGAGAGATCCTCCCCAACCATGATGGAACCTTCCAGATGAGTGTTGACCTGGACCTTTCATCAGTTACACCTGAAGACTGGACGAGGTACAACTGTGTGTTTCAGCTCGCTGGTGTGAAGGACGACATCATCACCAAACTGGAGAAAGCAGTCGGATCAGAACCAACGAAGGAAAGACTGGAATCAATGATGATGGTGAGAAACACATTTATTTGACTGTAAAAGTCCTGCAGTTCATATGTGTGTTGGAAGTTTTATTTCCTTGTATTGTTTCACCTCTGGACTCTTAAAAGGACATCAGCAAATGTAATCCACGTTTAAATTTTTTTTCTTGGATTACTACAGAACAGTGTCATTAATGAAACAAACTAAACATGTATTTCTGGTTGTCTTTTACATTTTGAAATAAGCTGTTTACCACCTTGTAAATATATTGTAGCTTATAGAAACTGTAACTGTGAGACTATTGTACCACCATTCTATACCATTTCAGACCAAATGTAGACATTTTAATGTGTAACCACAGTTCAGAGATTATAGGCACTGTGTTGACTTCACTGTGGGTCAGTTTGAGAAGATGAGTAGATTATTTTAGAATTTAGAATAATTTTAGAATAAAGATTATTTTTGGACAGTCAAAAAGTAGTTTGATTATGACAATTAAAAGCTGTCATGGTGCCAAAAACCATCTTATGAAACACAACCCAACACAGACATACAACTAAACAAAGACAACAAAGCTAGATGAGGATAAACATAGATACATTAATTATGTGCAGAGATAAAAATTTTAAAAAACAACAACAGTACAAACAAACATACAGTGGGCCTCATTCATGAAACGTTCGTAAATTTGTGTAGAGGCATCCTGTCGACCTGTCAGTCATGGCACAAAGAAAGAGAGAAGAAAGAAAAAAGAATTATTCCGAAGTGGAGATTGAAATTATTTTGGGAGAAGTGGAGTCAAGAAAAACAATTTTATTTTCATCTGTTAGTAGCGGTGTGACAGGAACAGGCAAAGCAAAAGCGTGGAGGGAGGTGACCGATGCAGTTAATGTTGTTTCTGTAGTACAAAGAACTACGTCTGAAGTCAAGCGTTAATGGTTTGATATGAAACTCGAAGCAAAGAAACGCATTAGCGAACACAAAAGATGTACATCAGCCACAGGAGGGGGACGCTCAGAGTCAAAACTGTCAATTGCAGACGAGCGCATCGCCGGTATATAATTGGTGAGACGTCTCTGTCAGGAATTATACCTGAAGGAGACAGCAACATGCCTGCACTGCAGTCAACATCAAACCCAGACAGTAAGGTGATAAGGGTTGTATCATAATACATTCTGAAAACCATCACTGATAGCTTAGTGGTCAGTATAGTTTAACCTAGGTCGTACAGTCCCACCAAACAAGATTCATTTGTGGGGTTTTCTCTCCGGATTGAATGATGTGGAAGTGGGAAACCAGAAATGTTATATTGTGCATAGGCTAATGGATAAAATCTAAATCAGTGATGGCTGTCAGAATGTAGAGCTATTTATCATTTCTTTCAACAAAGGATAAGGATGTCATATAGCCCACAGCAGTTTTGTATGCATAGTCTTCAAATTATTTGAATCTTAATAGCCTAAAGCTCTATTTAAAACAGCTCCAAATAAGTCAGTCTGCAGCCAACGTAAATTAAACATTTTTCAAATCAGATTTATTAAAGTTTTCTTTCAAATGATCAAAAAGCCACACAAAACCAAAAAAAAACGAATGTGTTGTCTCAAATAATCCCAATAGCTGGCGAGTGCTCCTCCCATGATGCGGCTCTTCCACCTCCTGCTGCCCCCGCTGCTCCTGCTGCTCCTGCTGCTCCCAGGTGCCAAGGCCGAACTGGTGATCCGGCTGTCCTCACGGAAGAAGTCCTGAGAAATCAAGAGGCTTTGCTGTCAGCAGTCAATCAAATAAACACAAACCTCCAAGAGATCAACAGCAGCTTGAAGAGAATATGTGGGGCACTTGTGCGCCTTCAGAAATAAAGCCTTGTCAGCCTCTTGTCAGTATTGTGTGATGTCTGTGGTTATCCTGGGAAAACACTTGAAACAAGTTAATCAAGCTACTCTCCTTTCTTCAGATAATTATATACAGCCTGTTTGTATACATTTACAAGAGCATGACATTAAAATGAACCCATGTAGCCTACTGAAATAAGATGTTATATAAATATCAAACAAAAGAAAAATGAAACTAACTTTTTGCAAAACACATCAGCCTAAAATGTGCATAGCTCATTCCCTTCCCGTCTTGGCAACACTTACCTTAAAATCGCTCTACAAGTCTCTGGCGTGTGTGTATAGCAGCCGCATTTCGAGGGCCAAGATCTGGTTCCGGAGGCAGTTGTTCCTCTGGATTTTGGACTTCAGGCAGGGGAAGGCCCTGTTTGATTGCCACGTTGTGCAGAACACAGCAGGCTAATATTATTTGACACACCTTCGCAGGTGTATAAAGAAGGGTGCCACCTTTATAATCTAGGCACATCCATCTTGCTTTTAAGACCCCGTTGGTGCGCTCTACAACGGCCCGAGTAGCCGCGTGCGCCTCGTTATATGCCAGCTCCTGTGGTGTCTGCGGGCTGGCCAGTGGGGTCATAAGCCACGGCGTCAGCGGGTAACCCCTATCCCCTATGGATATAGAAGGGTAAGTCCATATATAACACACACATGTAATTATGCAGGCTATATTCTTACCAATGAGCCAGCCGTCTCTCACAGCTCCATCCTCCAAACGCGTGCCAACTGCGGTGGAGGTGGAAGAACCGCATCATGGGAGGAGCACTCGCCAGCTATTGGGATTATTTGAGACTCCCAAGTTCACCAGACCAGACGGAGGCAATATTTTGCTCAGGGACCTAACTTTGTGTGGCACATAGACTCATACGACAAACTGAAGCCATATGGGATATGCATTAATGGTTGCATGGACGGGTTCTCACGCAGCATCATTTGACTGCGGCCCGCCCTCACTAACAGCGACCCGAAAGTTATCGGGGGGTACTTTGTGGAAGCAGTGGAGTGCTGTGGGGGCTGCCCCATAAAGAGGACTATATTTCACTTATTATAGGCCCTAATCACTGTTTAAAAAGGCCCTGTATGCCAGCTGTGACTTAATCGTTCTTGTTTCTTTAACAGGAGGTATTAAATGACATCCGGGCTGTTTGGAATGCTCAGTGTATAAGGACCTCCACGAACACCAACGTGCCCAGTGGGATACCTGATGTCATGTACATGGCCCCTCACCTTTGGGGTGCAGAGGACTGCCTTGTTCCACTGACTGAAGATTTGACCACATGTAAAGACAGCTGCACATTTTTAAGTTCAGTCCCATGCGATGTGGACGTGTTTGATTTGTGCACAATAATAATGGAGGAATAAAGCTTTATATTTAGATATTATTTATATGTATATAGATTTATATTTCTTCATCTGAGGGACACGGTTCGTCCACAGTTATGAGGCAATTTAAATGGACAAAAGCAAACAAATCATGTAGTACATTTGGTACTTTAGCACATGTTTTTAAAGCATAATGTACATATTACTTTTCATACTTGTGTTATTATCTTGTGTCTTTGTTTAAACCAAAATAATCAGAAAAGACTGTATAACTTACTGTTTTCAGTTTTAGCAATCTGTCAGTAAATTAACTCATCATTAAGTATTGATAGCTATTGTTAGCTAGAAAATAAGAGATGTTTGACTCAAATAGTTGTACAAGTTAGACAAAATGAATCTTTTTGGGCTAAAGTTATTATCCTTCAATTAACATTAAACTTGTCGAACTGTAAAGACTTCAAAAGTTGTTCATAACAAAGTTTGGTTGTTACATGTTACATCTCTAACAAGGACAATAGCACCCTGAACAGCAACCACACAGACTGGCAATGAATTCATAAAACTGATGTTATGATCAATTAGACAAGAAGACCAAGTAGGCTACTGTATAGTGTATCATTATGATGGTTGTATCATCAATGCAACGTATGTTTCCTGAGCCTCTGTTTTTATAACGGTGGAAGAGATTAAAACAATCCAGTGTTTGATAAAGAATTGTGTCTTTCATTATCAATCACAGCACATTTATAACACTAGAAAGTGAGGTGTAAAATAACTATGGGTGGTGTCATTAGAATTGTTCAAGTGTAAAGATGTATAGAACACCATAGTCAAAAACAGAACAGGTTGTATTTTGTACATAATAACAGGATAAGAACGGACCTCCTGTTAGCCAGCTTCATACTGATAGTTACAAAATAATGTTATTTAAACTTTTTTAAAGTGTAGACAACTCACTTATTTTTAAACACCTTGAAAACTTCAGTCAAGGCTCACATTCTTGTTTCTACTGGGGTTGCTACAAACAACTGTAATGATAATATAAAACATGCTTAATCAATTGGATTTTGGTATTTGAAGAGGAGCTGTACTTACGCCTAGTCAGTGTACCTGCATTAGAGAGCACTCAGCACTATCCCAGTTTGTAGAACTGTAATTGTACGCTATATTTGGAATATTTTCAGTTCTTCACCGGCTCATAAAGTAGTAGTCGTTTCTTTTAGCACTAACCGGAGTAATACAGTGTGCAGCAGGCACAGATGCACTTTAGGTGTAGGAATATGGGAGTTCTATGGTTAGTGTCAAAAGAAGCTGTTTTCCCACCAGGTGAAGCACTGAAAATATTCTAAATATAGTGTATATAGTCTTTTAGGTGACTAAAATATGTTTTGTTGCTGTGTTGCTGTCCCTGTCTCCAGCAATGCTCTGCTTCTGTCCCTGCACCCCCCTCTGAAAATCTGGATAGCTGTAGTAACCAATGGGCAGCTTTAGTACACATCCACATGTGTGGGACTGTGGTCTGCGGAGGAAATCTGTGGTTTCTATGAACTCAATCAGTATGGCCTTATCCAAGAGATCGGATTCTGTACAGAACCACAGGAAAAGCTGAAGATGGTTGCAATCAATTTCCCCCGATGTAACTTTTCGGGTAACAACAAACTGTTGACTTGGCTGCTGTCATCTCCTCTGGAAACTTTAGAAGCCCCTTCACTGTTTTTGCAGTCATTTTTTTTTTTTTTTTGTGCAATGAAATGATGCAGTCCTTCTTGTGGTAGTAAACCAGCTACAGAACCCACACCAGGATTACATTACATTGGTGTGATCTGAATTTGTGCATTGAGCCTATCTGTTCTGGTGTGACCATCTTCTACACAAACTTTCAGTCAATATTAATCTTCTGTTTGGAAAAAATACACAACACACACTCAGACACACACACCTGGCAAGCAAAGACAGCAGCTGCAGTGGCTTACATTTTCATCTTCAAGTTTCTAGGTCACATCTTCTTCAAGTTTGCGCTCCATCAAAAATTCTCACAGTCGAGTATCCATAGTTGACCTCTAAACCACAGGAAAACAAAATTAATTAACAAGTAGCTTTAACAAGTAGTAGATTTTCCAGATTCTGGATCTATGATTCCAAATCTCCCATTGCCCCATGTCCCCGCTATTATTATTATGTTGCAAAAAGCAACACTGATCCTGCAAATACAGTGTAAATTAATATATTTATTTTACCACTCGGTGCACTCTCAATGCCTCCCGTTTATTTCTGGTGACAGCTGCACATTGTAGAGCTCTGAAACTTTGAACTTGATGCAGCTGACTTAAACATTATACTGAAGAACTGACTTTAGCTCTGACACTGGCCCATGAAATCACTTTAGTCTTTGGCAAATCAAAGTGAAATGATTTTTATTGATCTGATATTTTCTGTGGTAATAATAGATTGAGCAATTTGGTCCAGACCAGGTTAGGTCTGCAGCATAAGTTAGCATGGTGCATCCACACAGACTCCAGAGTGTCTGACCTGTAGCTGACAGTGACCTCTGACCTCCCAGAACATTCACACGTTTCTGCACATTACATCACATCAAGCTCCAAAACATGACAGGAGATCTGAGCAGCAGGAGGTTTAATACTCCTTTCATATGCGAACAAAGCTGAGACACTAAGATAAAACCCCGCATGTCTCCTCATCCTCTCACACAGGCTACAATAAGATCAGTTTACTTTCGCTTTCCAGCCTCAGTGGGTCAGTTTTACCCAGTTATAAGTGACGTCATGCTCAGGCTAAATTCCCATTGGCTCAGATGGCGTTTGATGTTAACGCCTCTCTGTGTTTTCCCCTCCCTTCAGCACTGGATGTCGAAAAGGCGGGACCAGCGGGGGGCTGTTTGTGAATAGAGAATAATATTAGTCAGATCAAATCTTCAGAAACAACTGTTCACGATGAAGATGTTGTTTTTTCTGGCTCTCCTGGGAACAAGTCTACACGACGCGGCGGCAGGTGAGTTCACATTATTTCAAATCAGCTGGTTTTAAAAGAAAAACGTTTCGTGTCTTTATGTTCTTTAGGCCCGCGCTAAAGTGACCTCTTGGGAGCCAAAACGTGCGCTAAAGTGTTCTCTTGGGAGCCAAAACCTGCGCTAAAGTGCACTCTTGGGAGCCAAAACGCGTGCTAAAGTGACCTCTTGGGAGCCAAAACGCGCGCTAAAGTGACCTCTTGGGAGCCAAAACGCGCGCTAAAGTGCTCTCTTGGGAGCCAAAACGCACGCTAAAGTGCACTCTTGGGAGCCAAAACGCGCGCTAAAGTGCACTCTTGGGAGCCAAAACGCGCGCTAAAGTGCTCTCTTGGGAGCCAAAACGCACGCTAAAGTGCTCTCTTGGGAGCCAAAACGCGCGCTAAAGTGCTCTCCTGGGAGCCAAAACGCACGCTAAAGTGCCCTCTTGGGAGCCAAAACGCGCGCTAAAGTGCTCTCTTGGGAGCCAAAACGCGCGCTAAAGTGCTCTCTTGGGAGCCAAAACGCGTGCTAAAGTGCTCTCTTGTGAGCCAAAACGTGCGCTAAAGTGCCCTCTTGGGAGCCAAAACGTGCGCTAAAGTGCTCTCTTGGGAGCCAAAACGCGCGCTAAAGTGCTCTCTTGGGAGCCAAAACGCGCGCTAAAGTGCTCTCTTGGGAGCCAAAACGCGCGCTAAAGTGCCCTCTTGGCTGGCAAAACACACTAAACTGCCCCCTTGGCTGGTTAAAACATGATAAACTGCCCTCTTGGGTGGCAGAAACGCACGCTTAAGTGCCCTTCTGGTTGGTAAAACACAACTGCTCTTTTGGGTGAAGAAAACACACTAAACTCACTTTGGCTCACAGGGCACTTTTTTGATCTATATTGAACCAGAACTATATCTCACAGAACCAGTTTGGATTATCTGGTGCATGTTAAAATGCACTAGAATACAGGAAATGGCATCTACTTAATTGAAAAACTTCTGGGGGAGGTCCCGCAGACCCCCCAGGGTTTCATTTCCTTCATAAATATATGTCTTTCTGTGTTCTTCACAGTCCAACCTTGAAGTTCTCGTGGATGCTGATCCTAACTACAAACTAACTTGAGTAGTCTGTCTAGTTAGTCTGTTTTAGGCTACATAATGTGCCATTTGTATAACATCTTCACCTCTTCAGTGGCGAGAACGCGCTGTGTGTGCCCTTTTTTTTCTTTTCGCCCCTGCCCTTCAAAAGGTCTGTGCACGCCACTGGTTTATGATGTTTAGCTCCAGGACTTTCATTAATCACTAATAGTTTCTGTTAGAAGATAAGTCTACAGTCTGTCTCTGAAAATGGATGTTGAAAAGTGTATTCGTCAATTTTCTTTCTATTTTAATTATTTTAATTCATCTGATCGATTCTGATGTTAAAATGTCAGCAGAACTAAGCAGCACAAAACAGTCTAGCACTCAGATAAATAAAGAAAAGAGGAGAAAACATCAGAACAAGGCAAAAAAAACAAAGATTAAAACTATATTTAGTTCACAGATCAGTTTTAATCTGAGTTATTTATGACCGTAAAACATAAAAAGTCAAGACTCTTTTAGAAATTATGAACATGTTTTATATTATTTAATTCTGGAGTTATCATTAACGTATTTTCTTAAAACACGCCACTCTATTACATATTAATTTTGTACAGTTAATACAAATATGTGCACACAGAAAAACACACATAATCAATCACAGCCTGCTGTGAATAAATACTTGACTTGTTTGACATTTTATTTCAAAAAAATATTTTTAAACACAAAAGAAACAGAAATATTAAAGTAATTCATTTATGGAGCAATTTTTTTTTTTTATAAATGTAGTTTCTGAAATAGTCTTTATTGACTTCACAACAGAGATGTCTTAAATGTGTTATTGTTCAGTGATACTTAAAAACAGGGAAATAAAAAATGAAATGCTGACATTAAGTTTTTCTTACAGTGACTCACTCGCTGAAGTATATCTACACTGCGTCTTCTGGAGTCCCAAACTTCCCAGAGTTTGTGATTGTTGGGTTGGTTGATGAAGTTCAGATAGATCACTATGACAGTAACACCAGGAAAGCAGAACCCAAACAGGACTGGATGGAGAAAGTCACACAAGACAAAGCTGACTACTGGGAGTGGGAGACTGAGAACTGTTTGGGCTCTGAGAAGGCCTTCAAAGCCAACATTGTCACTGCAAAGCAGCGCTTCAACCAAACTGGAGGTTTGTTTATGTTTCACTTTCTACTCATAAAATGTTCTTTATATTTTCATCATTTATTTTAATAAACACACACACACACACACACACACACACACACACACACACACACACACACACACACATACACTAAACTGTCTGTTGGAGGCTTTTCTTATCTAAAACTCTCAGTCAGACTGAACAGAAACATCACTGAGACTGAGACTACTGGATGCTGCTGTACTACACTGACACAGTGTTTCTGTCCATCCCATAATAACCAGACCGAACGACTCCACTGTACTGACCATACTGTGCCCATCCCATAATATACAGGATATATAGTAGATCTACAGATTAGATTCGATTAACTCTACTGTACTGACCACACTGTGTCCATCCCATAATATACAGGATATATAGTAGATCTACAGATTAGATTCGATTAACTCTACTGTACTGACCACACTGTGTCCATCCCATAATATACAGGATATATAGTAGATCTACAGATTAGATTCGATTAACTCTACTGTACTGACCACACTGTGTCCATCCCATAATATACAGGATATATAGTAGATCTACAGATTAGATTCGATTAACTCTACTGTGTTTAATGTCGTCTCTGTTTCTCTCTCAGGTGTCCACATTGCCCAGAGGATGTTTGGCTGTGAGTGGGATGATGAGACCGATGAGGTTAATGGTTTTTCCCAGGATGGTTATGATGGAGAAGACTTCATTGTTTTTGACCTGAAGACAGAAACATGGATCGCTGCAAAACAACAGGCTGTCATCACCAAAAACAGATGGAACACTGAAAAAGCTGGTATAGCACAGAGAAAAAACTACCTCACCCAGATTTGTCCTGAGTGGCTGAAGAAGTATGTGGACTATGGGAGGAGCGTTCTGCTGAGAACAGGTAGAATCACCTGACCTGATGTAGTTTAATGGACACAACAATCTTTATATTTCTCTTCTGTTTCTAACCAACAGTAACATCACAATTAATATAAACTGACATTCAGAGACACACTTTGTCTCAGTTTACACACATTTCTCATTCTTTTATTTCCTCTTTTACCTCTTCATCTCTTTGCCTCCCTCTTTCTTTCCCTTAATTTTTTTCTCTGCTGTCTCTTTCTCTGTCTTCCTCCTCCCGTCTCATCTGTCTCACCCCTCTGTCCATCCCTTCTTGTAACATGTTCACATATAGTGTCTGTGTTACTAAAACATTTAAAATACATTCAATCAAACATGAATGATGATGTTAATATACAGTAAATACTAATAAAGAACCTATAAACTGCCTCTCTTTCCTCTCCAGAGCTTCCCTCAGTGTCTCTCCTCCAGAAGACTCCCTCCTCTCCAGTCAGCTGCCTCGCTACAGGTTTCTACCCTCACAGAGCCTCACTCTTCTGGAGGAAAGATGGAGAGGAGCTTCATGAGGAGGTGGACCACGGAGAGATCCTCCCCAACCATGATGGAACCTTCCAGATGAGTGTTGACCTGAACCTTTCATCAGTCACACCTGAAGACTGGACGAGGTACGACTGTGTGTTTCAGCTCTTTGGTGTGAACGAGGACATCATCACCAAACTGGAGAAAGCAGTGATCAAGACCAACGAAGGAAAGACTGGAATCAGTGATTACTGTGAGAAACACATTTATTTGACTGTAACAGTCCTGCAGTTCATGTGTTCATATGTGTGTTGGACGTTCTGTTTCCTTGTGTTGTTTTATTGTCAGTTTATTTCATGTAGAAGGCTCAGACTAACATTAAACCAACACACATGTTCACCTCTGGACTCTTAAAAGTGTATCAGCAAATGTAATTTTCCACTTTTTAATTTTTTACTTGGATTGATACAGAAGAATATCAATAATGAAACAAACAAAACACCTTACTGTGAGACTATTGTACCGCCATTCTTTACCATTTCAGACCACATGTAGACATTTTAATGTGAAACCACAGTTCAGAGATTATAGCCACTGTGTTGACTTCACTACTGATCAGTTTAATAAGATAAGTAGATTATTTAAAACTGGATGAATGTATCAGAAAATCAGTAAAAAAAGAAGTTTGATAGTGTGACAGTTAAAAGCTGTCATGGTGCCAAAAACCATCATCTGAAACACAACCCAACACAGACATACAACTAAACAAAGACAACAAAGCTAGATGAAGTTAATCAAACATAGCTACATTAATTTTGTATGGATGTTCTTCTCCTCTAACCTGCTTCATCTGAACAGGTTGTGACTATTTTTGTTTTTTTTTGCTCAACAGTGAAGTTCGACATGGCTGTCGTCAGCACCGCTGTAGTGGTCGTTCTCGCTCTCGCTGCTGTGGCTCTTCTTGCTCTCCTCGCTGCCGCTGTGATCGGATTCCTGGTTTGCAGAAAGAAGAAATGTGAGAGAGCAGACAGATTTTCTCTTTCTTTCTCTATTTTCCCTTTGCATTAAAATCTGTTTCAAACACCAATAACTGCTTATTGGTGTTTGAAACAGACGTTGAGGCCCATAGTCAGTTTATTTAATGTTTTATTATTCTTTATAAGTTGATGTTGGACTTTTTGAAGCATGACGGACAATTTTGTGGCAGTTAACTCTTAACACTTGAAGGTAGTTATTGGCTATAATGTAGAGAGAGGATTTGGAATAATCTTTGTTTTGTAAAGTTTATTTTTGTGAAGGTTTACATTGTGCGGCTGGTTTTGGATCCTACAATGACTATAGCAAGATGATGTAGGAGAGAAGTGACAGGAAAAGAAGTAAAGTAAGATAAAAACAGAAGGATAGAAGAGATTTATTTATTATTTAGTGACTAGAAGGGGAACAATTTCCACTGGGAAGGAGGGTACAAAGATTTTCTGGCATTTTTTGAAACTGAGAACTTAAATAAGTTGTCTTTGCTTTGTATTTCAGCCAACTGCACTACATCAAGTGACGAGTCTAAGCCATCTGACAAACAGACTCAACAGCCCTTAATGAAAAACACACCAGCCTGAACACAGTGAGTAACTTCATATGGGACACGAATATTCACACCTGTTGTTATGTAAAGTTTCACTAAACTATGTGTAAAGGAAACTTCTGTGGTTGTTTCTTTAGTCACTGTGAAACTTCTTTGACACTTTGTAAAGAAAATGTTTGACTTTCAATTGATTTCCCACAACAAACATGACATTTTTTGTGATGAAGTAAACTGAGATTAGTTTGAAAAAAGTCACAAATACTTTCAGAAACCTTCAAAATCAAAGTCAGCTTTACTGTCAATTCTTCACATGCACCAGACATACAAAGGAATCGAAATTACGTATCTAACTATTCCGCGGTAAAGACAAGACATTTCTAAAACTAAGGTAAACAGTAAAAAAAACAAAAAAACAGGTCAGAAACATAGGAGGTAAATACTTGTTCATCATATTGTTTTCTTTTTCTGTTTTCTTTCTGTCTCTTCAGGTTTCTGGATGGATTCTGCACAGGAACAATCGATGCTGTGGTCGTCTATCTGTGTTCCTCCTGGTGATAAACCTCCCTCCTCCTCTCGTCAGCTGCACACTGGGATTGACTCCAGTCCTCCGCCTCTCTCTGCAGGAGGAGCAGGAGGAGAAACGTGTGGATGGAGTTCAGTATCACTGTGGGGAGCTTTCTTGATTTGAATGTAATTCATTGGACGCATATTTCAGTCTGGTTAATGCTACATCTCTAAATGTCACCCTATGATCACACACATACACAAAATATACAGTCAGCATCAGAACCAAATTTGTTTTCTAGTTGTGTAAATAGTTAGTTTGTATATTTCTGAGAGAAGATTTAGTTTTGATATCTAAAAGGGTTGTGGACTGTTTTTTTGTAAATCTGGTTAATATTTCCTGCTTGTATTTCGGGACAAGGATTTTTTTTTCTTTCTTCGTTTCTAAACACAAAGAAATTGAGCAGCAAGTCTTAAAATCACTTCTTATGTTGGGTTGGGTACTTTTGCTTGTCAATAAAGTCCCAATGGTCCAGATTTGACAGACTGACACCAACAGAAAGTCAGGTGACATCCTCAGGTGGTTTCCCATCAGCAGCTCAGAAGCAGATACATGGTTCATCCACAGGGGGCGCTGTCACACTGCTGACACCTCTGTACAGGTGAACTCAGTGATCAGCTCAGGTATTGATCAGCAGCGATCAGGAGGAGCCTCTGTCAACCAGAGCTCAAGCCTCAGTGTCACAAACAATATAAACTGTCAAGACAAAAGCTGTGACACGTGTTGTTTTCTCTGTGTGATAATCATGAATAATATTGTCTCAGCTGAAGAAGTGAGAACAAAACACCTGAGTTTGATTTATTAAATTCAACAGCCTTTTATAAAGTGCTTCAGGAACATTAAACGAGCAGTGAAACAGAGTGTAAACGGTGCCAAAGCGAGAGCAACATGAAAAAACAGGCATCATCAGGTGTTCAAACATCAACAGTGGTGTTACATTTCTGTGGTTGGAGCAGTTTTCAGCGTCCACAGCTCCACATCAGTTCAGAGGCGTCGAGGCTGAAGGACAGAGCTGACCTGATCTGATGTCTGTGCTGAAGAAGCTCTCTGACTCTCTTTCTGCTTTCACTTTGATTTCTCTGCTTCTTGTTTTCACCTCAGAGTAAAAACACTGAGGTCAAATACTGTTTCATCACATCTCTCATGTGTTTTATTATATCGTCTGTCCTGATTGTAATTCAGTGAGTCTGCCTGAACTGAGACACACCAACACATGGATAAAATACTGAATATGGACTTCTTAAAGGATATCAGATGTTCCCCTCCGTCTCATTTATCTGCACACAGATGTGTTTAACACAACAGATAGTAACAGTCTGTACTGCTGCACATCAGCTGCAGGTTTGACCCACTGGGGGGCGCTCCTCCCCACATTTACTCACTGTAACATGGATGAAACCTCACTTTAATTAGTTGTTTGTTGCTGATATATTGATCAGGACTGTTTTCAGTCTCAGGGCAGCCACACAGAGCAGAAGAACAATAAGACACTGCTGCATCCACACAGACTCCAGAGTGTCTGACCTGTAGCTGACAGTGACCTCTGACCTCCCAGAACATCCACACGTTTCTGCACATTACATCACATCAAGCTCCAAAACATGACAGGAGCTCTGAGCAGCAGGAGGTTTAATCCTCCTTTCATATGCGAACAAAGCTGAGACACTAAGATAAAACCCCGCATGTCTCCTCATCCTCTCACACAGGCTACAATAAGATCAGTTTACTTTCGCTTTACAACCTGAGTGGCTCAGTTTTACCCAGTTATAAGTGACGTCGATGCTCAGGCTAAATTCTCATTGGCTCAGATGGAGTTTCATATAAACGCCTCTCTGTGTTTTCCCTCACTTCGCCGCTGGATGTCGACGGGATTAGACAAGTCTCACTCTTCCTGTGATAAAAGAATAATATTAGTCCGATCAAATCCTCAGAAACGACACTTCACCATGAAGCTCTTCGTTCTTCTGGCTCTCCTGGCAGCAGGTCTACATGACGCGGCGGCAGGTGAGTTCACATTATTTCAAATCAGCTGGTTTTAAAAGAAAAAATGTTTCGTGTCTTTATGTTCTGTAAATATGAATTCAAGGGTTGTTTGATAGTTTATGATGTTTAGCTCCAGGACTTTATTGCAGATTATAGAAATGTTTAAAACTGATCATCTTAAAGTTGACGTCAGTAAATCCTGTCTGTTCATCTCATTAATCACTGATAGTTTCTGTTAGAAGAGAAGTCTGCAGTCTGTCTCTGAAAATGGATGTTAAAAAGTGTATTCGTCTATTTTCTTTTCTATATTTCGGACATTGTTTTAATTCATCTGATCGATCTTAATGTTAAAATGTCAGCAGAACTACGCAGCACAAAACAGTCCAACACTCAGATAAATAAAGAAAAGAGGAGAAAACATCAGAACAAGGCGATAAAACAAAGATTGTCTAAAACTATATTTAGTGCACTGATCAGTTTTAATCTCTGAGTTGTTCAATATAATATTAATGAAAGTTTAATATAAAAATCACCACTGATTTAGAAATTATGAACATGTTTCATATTATTTTATTTCATGAGTTAAAATTAACATATTTTATTGAAACACGTCACTGCGTTACATCTGAATTTTAGAGTTAACACAATAATGTGCACACAGAAAAACACACATAATCAATTACAGCCTGCTATGAATAATAATTGTAATAATAATATGTAATTTAATTGAAAAAGTCATTCCCCAGATAATTCCGCAGTTTAACTCCACACACTGAAACACACATCTGCTTTAATGTAGTTGGTCATACTGAGTTTTGTTGGTCGGGTCCAGTCACATCACACTGGTAGTTATTACATTTACTGTGTGTACAACAGCATGTTGTTTAGTAGAGTCAGATCAATAAATCAGCCTCAGATATATCTGCAGATATGAACTTATTACAGATGTGTTGGTATCTGTGTGTATGTCGGCTGATAAGTAACAAGAAACTGAAGAACAGAAATGTCAAACAGAGTCTTCATTACAAAGTTTGTCCACCAGAGAGCGATGAAGAGTTTATTTATCACTGTGATATGTCCTGATCAGAGTCTCGGTCACTAAAACAAACTGTTCTTGTTATGTTTATATATAAAAAAAAATACGTCCAAAGATAAAATGTTATATTTTTGATTTTTGACTATAATTGCCCTCAAGTTGTAAAAGTATCAGTATCAGCATTAGTTTTTTAAATCCATCACTGTTTCTGCAATACTGTTGAGATATTTTTTAATTGGTAATAGAAAAAAAAAAAAAACTTTTCAGACTCTCATCTGAACTAAAAGTCAATAAACATAATTTCCTGATGGATGGAATTTAACTAAATTAATAAATCATTTTCTTTTCATCCAGTATATAACTGATACTAATAGAAACTGTACAGAATGATTACATGAGAAATAAAGATATTACATAAAAGATATTTTTGTGCATAGAGCTGTGTCTGTTAACATATTTATGATTGTCCTAAAATACATTAGATTAGTTTTTTAAATTAAACATTAGTTTTTTATAGATAATCAGAGTTACATTTGAATATGAATCTTTAGTTTACACAAATCAAGATTTGAAAGTGAGGAACACAAGCGAACTGGGTCAGATATTTATTTTCTTGATGGTTCTATTTAAAAATAGATATTTACTCAAACATTTTAAATCCACAAACCCTGTGACAACAATATGAATAAAATTAATGATTACCTGAAGATTAACATTATAACAGAAATAGAAAAGAGCAAAACAACCCATTTAAAAATCATAAAAGGAGAAATGTAAACTAATAAGACGATGAGGATTTTAACGTATTAATGAACCGTCCTGAAGAACAAATTACTTTCTTTTGGTGGAGTTTTACTTCACATTGAGATATTCAGCACAGGACAAAATTTTTTTTTTTTTAATCATTGAAAGACAAGAACACAACTGCATTGACTTGTCAAGATAGATTTTATTCAGAATCAAAACTTATTATGACAAAATCTTCAGAAATACTAAAGTAAAGCTTTTCTATTTCTTGATTATACAACAGGGATCACTATGATGTTGTGAATGTACTGTAGTTCATATTGGTTCGTTTTGCTAGAAAATAGCATTCTTCAGTGAATTCATATCAGTGTTTTTCTCTTACAGTGACTCACTCTCTGAAGTATTTCTACACTGCATCTTCTGGAGTCCCAAACTTCCCAGCATATGTGTCTGTTGGGTTGGTTGATGAAGTTCAGATAAGTCACTGTGACAGTAACACCAACAGAAACGTACCCAAACAAGACTGGATGAAAAAAGGCACAGAAAATGATCCTCAGTACTGGGAGAGGAACACTCAGATCTGTTTGGGTAACCAGCAGACCTTCAAAGCCGGCATTGACAATATAAAGCCACGCTTCAACCAAACTGGAGGTTTGTTTATGTTTCACTTTCTACTGACAAAATGTTGTTTATATTTTCATCCTGTATTTTAGTAAGAAGATGTTCACACGCACGCACACACACACACACACACACACACACACACACACACACACACACACACACACACATTAAACTGTCTGTTGGAACTTTTCTTATCTAAAACTCTCAGTCAGACTGAACAGAAACATCACTGAGACTGAGACTACTGGATGCTGCTGTACTACACTGACACAGTGTTTCTGTCCATCCCATAATAACCAGCAGAGATTATTAACCCTTTATCTCCACTAGATTAGATCAGAGTGACTCTACTGAAGTGGCCACAGTGAGCTGGTCCATAATAACTCTACTGTAGGAACCTGTTTATCACAACAGTTTAACAACACACAGCTGATAGAGGAACATCACTGCCTGGTTTCTTAAACTACGGAGCAGGACTGTAAATGGGACACAGGCTGCTTCTGCTGGGTCCTCATATGAGAGGAGGAGCAGCATGTTTTAATACACCTGGCTGACAGGACAACTAGGTGACTGTCTCATTCAGATCAGAGGGTTCAAGAGTTTAACAGAACGACTCCACTGTGCTGACCCCACTGTGTCCATCCCATAATATACAGGATATATAGTAGATCTACAGATTAGATTAGATTAACTCTACTGTACTGACCACACTGTGTCCATCCCATAATATACAGGATATATAGTAGATCTACAGATTAGATTAGATTAACTCCACTGTACTGACCACACTGTGTCCATCCCATAATATACAGGATATATAGTAGATCTACAGATTAGATTAGATTAACTCCACTGTGCTGACCACACTGTGTCCATCCCATAATATACAGGATATATAGTAGATCTACAGATTAGATTAGATTAACTCTACTATACTGACCACACTGTGTCCATCCCATAATATACAGGATATATAGTAGATCTACAGATTAGATTAGATTAACTCTACTGTACTGACCACACTGTGTCCATCCCATAATATACAGGATATATAGTAGATCTACAGATTAGATTAGATTAACTCCACTGTGCTGACCACACTGTGTCCATCCCATAATATACAGGATATATAGTAGAGCTACAGATTAGATTAGATTAACTCCATTTGACCACAGTGTGTCTCTGTCATTATAAACATATGTTGTGCTGAAGTGATTAGTCAATTAATCGATTAGTTGATCAACAGGAAATTTATTGACAAACATTTTTGACAATCAAATATTGATTTAAGTCTTTTACTAAACAAAACTCACAAACATTTTCTAGTTCAAGTTTCTCAAATATGAGAATTTGCTGCTTTTCTCTGTTTTATATCGTTATAAATTAAATTCTGTTCAGTGTTGGTCGGACAGAAGAAGATATTTAAAGATTTCACCTCTGACTCTGGAAACTTGTGATGGACATTTTCACTGTTGCTTGATATTTTACAGTATAAACGATTTATTGATTAACCCAAAAAATAGTCATTACATAATCAATAATTAGAAAATAAATTAGTTTGAACCAAAAATATGTAGTAAAAACAGATTAGATGACTTTAAATCTGCTGTACTGACACACAGTCTGTCCATCCCATAATATAGAAGAAGTATATAGAAGATTTCACCTTTTGGCTCTGAGAACTTGTGATGGACTTTTTTCACCATTTTCTGACTTTTAACAGTGTAAATGATTAATTGATTAGCCAAAAAAGAATCATTACATAATCAATAATGACAAGAACAATAAGTTTAGGCCCAAAATATGCAGTAAAATACAGATTATATTACATTAACTCTACTGTACTGATACACAGTCTGTCCATCCAATAATATATAAAAGACGTGATGATTTCATGTTTGGCTCTGAGAACTTGTGAAGAACATTTTTCACAATTTTCCCACTTTTTAAAATAAATAAATGGTTAATCAATTCATCAAAAAAATAATTAACAATGAAAAGAATCATTAATTTCATCCTAAATATGAAGTAGAACCACAGATTATATTATATTAACTCCACTGTACTGACACACAGTCTGTCCATCCCATAATATAGAAGAAGACATTTAAAGATTTCACCTTTTGGCTCTGAGAACTTGTGATGGACATTTTTCATAATTTCCTCACTTTTTGAAATACGTAAATGTTAATAAATTAATCAAAAAAGAATAAATAATGAGGAGAAGAATTAATTTAAGTGTTCAATATAAAGTAGAGCTCCAGATTAGATTAGATTAACTCTACTGTACTGACCACAGTGTGTTGGTCCGTCACGTCAGCAGCATCAAACCAACATCTGCAGGTGGAAACAGCTGCTGGTTGTATTGAGTGATTGACTGATGGATGGACCAATCAGGACACACAGACTGCCTCCCAGTCTCCATCATGGTCCTGATGGTGTCCGCCTCATCCTGACCAGTTGTAGTAACACAGTGCTGAACAGGACACACTGTCCTGGCTGAGCAGGTGGAGTCTAGAGACTCATCCTGGACTGAAACTCTCCTTCAGTGGAAGCTTCTAGAGCAGCTTCAGGACAGTCTGGTCTGTAGTTTCTCACAGGAGGAGGATGTTGTTGGACTGATCCACTGGCTGCAGGGTCTCAGTGGGAGTAATGTTCAGTCCAGGATCAGGTTTAATCTGCTGGTCAGGACTCCACCTCAGTGAGTGTGTGTGTGTGTGTGTGTGTGTGTGTGTGTGTGTGTGTGTGTGTGTTCACATGGAGCCACACCACCTTCACCAGTGGAGATAAACTGCTGGTCTCAGTGGAGTCAGTGTGTCTCTGTGGTGAAACAGAGGATATGAACTGTGTCAGGATCTCACTCTGTTTCCCAGCAGTCTCTGCCTCTCTGTCTCTCTCTAAGACGTCCACACTGTCCAGATGATGATTGGCTGTGAGCGGCTTCCATCCAGCCAATAACAGCAGGAGGTGTAGATCCTGGTGTTTTGGTGTCTGTGGATCAGTGTGTCTCTGTGGTGAAGATGTGATGTCAGCTGATGATAGATGACTGAGCTGTGATCTCACTCTGGTTTAATGTCGTCTCTGTTTCTCTCTCAGGTGTCCACAATTACCAGATGATGGTATGGCTGTGAGTGGGATGATGAGACTGATAAGGCCAATGGTTTTTGGCAGTATGGTTATGATGGTGAAGACTTTGTAGCATTGGACCTGAAGACACTGACATACATTGCTCCAAAACAACAAGCTGTCATCACCAAACAGAAGTGGGATAATGACAAAGCTCATATTGAATACAAGAAGCAATACCTCACCCAGATTTGTCCTGAGTGGCTGAAGAAGTATGTTGGCTATGGGAGGAGCGTTCTGCTGAGAACAGGTAGAATCACCTGACATTATTTAGTGTAATGAACACAGCAATCTTCATATTTCTCTTCTGTTTCTAACCAACAGTCACATCACAAATAATATAAACTGACATACAGAGACACACTTTGTCTCAGTTGAGTTTACACACATTTCTCTTTCTTTTATTTCCTCACTTACCTCTTCATCTCTTTGCCTCCATTTTCTCTCAGCTGTCTCTCTCTTTGTCTTTCTCACACTCACTGTCTTCCTCCCTTTTTGTAACGTGTTCACATATTTTGTCTGTGTTACTAAAACATTTAAAATACATTCCATCAAACAGGAATGATGATATTAATATACAGTAAATACTAATAAAGAATCTATAAACTGTCTCTCTTTCCTCTCCAGAGCTTCCCTCAGTGTCTCTCCTCCAGAAGACTCCCTCCTCTCCAGTCAGCTGCCTCGCTACAGGTTTCTACCCTCACAGAGCCTCACTCTTCTGGAGGAAAGATGGAGAGGAGCTTCATGAGGAGGTGGACCACGGAGAGATCCTCCCCAACCATGATGGAACCTTCCAGATGAGTGCTGACCTGGACCTTTCATCAGTCAAACCTGAAGACTGGAAGAAGTATGACTGTGTGTTTCAGCTCGCTGGTGTGAACGAGGACATCATCACTAAACTGGAGAAAGATCGGATCAGAACCAACGAAGGTAAGACTGGAATCAGAAGTGATGAGGGTGAGATACACATTTGTTTGACTGTAACAGTCCTACAGTTCATGTGTTCATATGTGTGTTGGACGTTCTGTTTCCTTGTGTTGTTTTATTGTCAGTTTATTTCATGTAGAAGGCTCAGACTAACATTAAACCAACTCACATGTTCACCTCTGGACTCTTAAAAGGATACCAGCAAATCCAATTTTTAGACTTTAATTTTTTTTTCTTGGATTAATAAAGAACAGTGTCAATAATGAAACAAACTAAACACGTTACTGTGAGACTATTGTACTGCCATTCTATACCGTTTCAGACCACATGTAGACATTTTAATGTGAAACCACAGTTCAGAGATTATAGGCACTGTGTTGACTTCACTACTGGTCAGTTTTAGAAGATGAGTAGATTATTTTAAACTGGATGAATGCATCAGAAAATCAGTTAGAATAAAGTTTATTTTTTGACAGTAAAAAAGAAGTTTGATTATGACAGTTAAAAGCTGTCATGGTGCCAAAAACCATCATCTGAAACACAACCCAACACAGACATGCAACTAAACAAAGACAACAAAGACAGATGAAGATGTTCTTCTCCTCTAACCTGCTTCATCTGAACACGTTATTTATCTATTCTATTATCTATCTATAGATATATATCTATTTATGTTTTTTCTTTGCTCATCAGGGAAGTTTGACATGACTGTCGTCATCATCGCTGTAGTCGTCGTTCTCGCTCTCGCTGCCACTGCTGTGATCGGATTCCTGGTTTGCAGGAAGAAGAAACGTGAGAGAGCAGACAGATTTTCCCTTTCGTTCTGTATTTTCCCATTGCATCAAAATATTGTTATTTATATTATATGTAAATAAATGTATCTCTATATATATGTATATATGCTGTTTTATTTTTTATGTTCAAAGATTTTCTGGCATTTTGGAAACTGAGAACTTATACGTTGTCTTTGCTTTGTATTTCAGCCAACTGCACGACGTCAAGTGACGAGTCTAAGCCGTCTGAGAAACAGACTGAACAGCCCTTAATGGAAAAAACATCGGCCTGAACACAGTGAGTAACTTCATATGGGACATTAATATTCACACCTGTTGTTAATTAAATTTTCATTAAACTATGTGGAAAGGAAACTTCAGTGTTTCTTTCTTCACTGTAAATCTTCTTTGACACCTTGTAAAGAAAATGTTTGACTTTCAATTGATTTTCCACAACAAACATGAAACTTTTTGATCTGAAATAAACTAAGATTATTAAGAGAAAGGCACAGATCCTGTCAGAAACCTTCACATCAACAGGTCAGAAACATAGGAGGTAAATACTTGTTCATTATATTGTTTTCTTTTTCTGTTTTCTTTCTGTCTCTTCAGGTTTCTGGATGGATTCTGCACAGGAACAATCGATGCTGTGGTCGTCTATCTGTGTTCCTCCTGGTGATAAACCTCCCTCCTCCTCTCGTCAGCTGCACACTGGGATTGACTCCAGTCCTCCGCCTCTCTCTGCAGGAGGAGCAGGAGGAGAAACGTGTGGATGGAGTTTAGTATCACTGTGGGGAGCTTTCTTGATTTGAATGTAATTCATTGGACGCATATTTCAGTCTGGTTAATGCTACATCTCTAAATGTCACCCTATGATCACACACATACACAAAATATACAGTCAGCATCAGACCCAAATTTGTTTTCTAGTTGTGTAAATAGTTAGTTTGTATATTTCTTTGAAACTGAGAGAAGATTTAGTTTTGATTTCAACCAGGCTGAAGCAAATAATTTAGGTTTTTCTTAATTAATCAGAAGTATGTTGATGTTTTGTGTTTAATAAAATCTCTCTTTTGATCTGTTTTGCAACATTATTTTATTTTAATTATCGCTGATTCTCTAAAAGGGTTGTGGACTGTTTTCTTGTAAATCTTTTAAATATTTCCTGCTTGTATTTCGGGACAAGGAATTTTTTTCTCTCTTCGTTTGTAAACACAAAGAAATTGAGCAGCGAGTCGTAAAATCACTTCTTATGTTGGGTTAAAGAGATGAGTGTCAGATGAAGTTGATTTCATTCCTTTCGTACTTTTGCTTTTCAATAAAGTCCCAATGGTCCACATCTCTGCGTCTTGTTGTGATTCCACATATATCTTATATATATTTGACTGTAGCTACAGGAATGTGAATATTGTAGCTACATTTTGTTCAGACTGTCCTCTGTAGGAGCGACTTTGTGACCTGTAGTTCATTGATATGAAGGACACGTGTGGATGACTCACATCATCTGCAGTAGCTGTTTAAAGAAGAGACCTTTAAATTGTCTTGACCTGTTTAGTCACATTTTCATCATTATGATAATGTTTCTTTCCTGGGTGAAGAAACTGACTTAGCTGAAAGCACAACATGATTATTCAGACAGATTTTTAACTTTGTCTTTTTGTTTTAAATGCTTATTAATGCTCAGAAGACAGAATCTAATTTGAACACCATTAATAGACCTTTTTAAAACACCAGGACAACACTGTTACACCCGACTCTGCCTCTCAGCTCATGTTATCATTGTTTCATCCATCCAGTGCTTCTTGTTCTGTGTTGGTTCCTCTCTCCACAGTGCAGACGACCTGATTAGCTTCACCTGCTGCTCGTTATCCTCCCTGGTGTGTTCAGTGTGTGTGTTCCCCTCACTCTGCCAGTTCATCTTCATATCCAGTGTCGATGTTTCAGCATTTTTACATGTTTCTTTGTGCTGCCTGGTGTTTGTGTGACCTCACTTCTGCTGAATCCCTGTTGGCTTTGTTTGCTTGATCCCTTGATTAACTAACAAACAACGTTTTGGCATCTTAATTAATTTATTAGCTGTAGTTACTTGTTGCTTCTCAGATTAAATGCTGCATCAGAGCCAAATTAGTGCATATTTAAATAAAAACACTGATTGAAATAATCTGAACTCTGATCATCAATCAATCTGTAAAAGGAAAATATGTAGAATTTACTTTTACTTTTGATACTAAAATTAATTTAATGTCAGATAATTAAAGACTTTTACTCAAGTACTGTTTGTATAAGTGACAACATAATATCTTAACACAACATATTTATTGTTACTCATGACTTTTGGGAGTTTTATACCACACTGGTCCTCATAAGCACACTGGCATGATAGTAATGATCTTTATAATCATACAGCAGCTCATCAGGAAGTTTACAAAGTCTGTGTTGATGTTCATGAGTTGCCTCAAGACAAATGTCAAAAAGTCAAATGTTGAATTTCTTATCATAAATTTACATTAATCAATTTAGAGATGAATCAAAGAGAATAACTGCTGCAGGAGTTGTTTCGGGGTAAAATCAAGAATATATTGATACAACTGGAGAATGTGTTCGGGCCTGAGGGAGACCTGGAACAAAATATTCATCACAAGACAATCGAAACTGTCAGAGGTTTTGTCATGTTGGTTATAGTCTGATGTGGAGTGGATGAAGAGTCGACTGTGTGAAGTCAGAGCTCTTCAATCTGTTCACCAAACATCTTATAACCACAGCAGCTGTATTAGTGCTCATGACATCGACCAAAATCATGAAAATGTTTTCATTTTCCTCACGAATATTTAGTGCAGAAGAAGTTTTGTGTTGAATTACATGAGTGCTAACTTTATAGACTAGTAACATTTGTGTAGAGGAAGTCATGCCCCAAAGGTTTCAGTTTCTGACAGTCAGTCCAGAGCAGATCAGGTGGTCTGTATTTATGACTGTCTGTCTGTTTGTGTGGCTGCCTGAACATAAATCCAGGGCTGCTCATAAAGGAGGGAAAGGTCAAAGCTGTCTGGGGCCAAACTGCTGGGAGGCCCCATGGAGCCAACAATCATCAAGTTCATCCTAAATATAAGCGAATATTATATTTATTGTTTTGTTGCTTAAATAAATAATATAGCCTGGTTCATTCTCCTGAAAATGGTGTGAGCCTTTTCATGTGTCCTGACCTGAGATATGTACTCATCTAAACTAACCACTAGCTAATGTTGCAGTGAGTTTTCTTTGCTCTGCCAGAACCTGCACATACATCTGTTTCACTTGAACATTTATAATCCACAAACCCTCTGACACAACATGGAGCTCGTGGGTGGAGTTCCTCTGTAACACCGTTCTCCTGGGATGCTGCTGTGTCTCTGTTTGCTGTCATGTCGTCTACAGCAGCTCTGAACTCTCTGTAACGCTGCAGACATGATCTCCAACCTGAGCAGCTGTCTGAGTGTTCAGAAGAAGGTTTTACTGACAAGAAGCTGTTTTTATGTGATGAACTGGATTTTGTTCCTCACTTAAAAACGACTTCGGTCAGTTATCATGTGTGGATAAAATACAAAGCTGAAGATAATTGTATCATCTGTGGCTGTAAGCTGTTTATTTAAGTTTCTTACAAATGTTTTTTGTCTTAAATTTCTCTCAAAGCTTCTTTTATTGGCTCATAGTTATTTGATCAGTTTTCTTTGAGATGTTCAGTCATTACAGTTGACTGTATAGAGTGTAACACTCCTCATTTTTACTACGACTTGAATATATGAGTGTTTCATAAATAAATAAAGTGCTTCTGAAACACAGTTAAAAGTTTTCTGTTTATTTGTTGTTTATTGGAGGTTCACAGTTGTTTCATCAGATAAAGATTTCAGGAAGCAGTGAGGCTGTTTGTTGACACTAAATACATTTTAATTGGTTTTATTTTATTATCTTTAATCTGATGAATACTTTTGATCAGAGTCATTAATAATCAAGATGTTTTGACAGACTGACACCAACAGAAAGTCAGGTGACATCCTCAGGTGGTTTCCCATCAGCAGCTCAGAAGCAGATACATGGTTCATCCACAGGGGGCGCTGTCACACTGCTGACACCTCTGTACAGGTGAACTCAGTGATCAGCTCAGGTATTGATCAGCAGCGATCAGGAGGAGCCTCTGTCAACCAGAGCTCAAGCCTCAGTGTCACAAACAATATAAACTGTCAAGACAAAAGCTGTGACACGTGTTGTTTTCTCTGTGTGATAATCATGAATAATATCGTCTCAGCTGAAGAAGTGAGAACAAAACACCTGAGTTTCATTTATTAAATCCAACAACCTTTTATAAAGTGCTTCAGGAACATTAAACGAGCAGTGAAACAGAGTGTAAACGGTGCCAAAGCGAGAGCAACATGAAAAACAGGCATCAGGTGTTCAAACATCAACAGTGGTGTTACATTTCTGTGGTTGGAGCAGTTTTCAGCGTCCACAGCTCCACATCAGTTCAGAGGCGTCGAGGCTGAAGGACAGAGCTGACCTGATCTGATGTCTGTGCTGAAGAAGCTCTCTGACTCTCTTTCTGCTTTCAGTTTGATTTCTCTGCTTCTCGTTTTCACCTCAGAGTAAAAACACTGAGGTCAAATACTGTTTCATCACATCTCTCGTGTGTTTTATTATATTGTCTGTCCTGATTGTAATTCAGTGAGTCTGCCTGAACTGAGACACACCAACACATAAATAAAATACTGAATATGGACTTCTTAAAGGATGTAAGATGTTCCCCTCCTTCTCATTTATCTGCACACAGATGTGTTTAAAACAACAGATAATAACAGTCTGTACTGCTGCACATCAGCTGCAGGTCTGACCCACTGGGGGGCGCTCCTCCCCACATTTACTCACTGTAACATCGATGAAACCTCACTTTAATTAGTTGTTTGTTGCTGATATATTGATCAGGACTGTTTTCAGTCTCAGGGCAGCCACACAGAGCAGAAGAACAATAAGACACTGCTGCATCCACACAGACTCCAGAGTGTCTGACCTGTAGCTGACAGTGACCTCTGACCTCCCAGAACATTCACACGTTTCTGCACATTACATCACATCAAGCTCCAAAACATGACAGGAGATCTGAGCAGCAGGAGGTTTAATACTCCTTTCATATGCGAACAAAGCTGAGACACTAAGATAAAACCCCGCATGTCTCCTCATCCTCTCACACAGGCTACAATAAGATCAGTTTACTTTCGCTTTACAACCTGAGTGGCTCAGTTTTACCCAGTTATAAGTGACGTCGATGCTCAGGCTAAATTCCCATTGGCTCAGATGGAGTTTAATGTGAACGCCTCTCTGTGTTTTCCCCTCATTTTGCCCTGGATGTCGACGGGACCAGACCAGTCTTACTCTGTGATAAAAGAATAATATTCTGATCAAATCCTCAGAAACGACACTTCACCATGAAGCTCTTGGTTCTTCTGGCTCTCCTGGGAGCAGGTCTACATGACGCGGCGGCAGGTGAGTTCACATTATTTCATATCAGCTGATTTTAAAAGTGTCTTTATGTTCTTTAAACATTAATTGAAGGTTTGTTTGATAGTTTATGGTGTTTAGCTCCAGGACTTCATTGCAGATTATAGAAATGTTTAAAACTGATCATCTTAAAGTTGACGTCAGTAAATCCTGTCTGTTCATCTCATCGATCACTGATAGTTTCTGTTAGAAGAGAAGTCCACAGTCTGTCTCTGAAAATGGATGTTAAAAAGTGTATTCGTCTATTTTCTTTTCTATATTTCGGACATTATTTTAATTAATCTGATCGATCTTAATGTTAAAATGTCAGCAGAACTACGCAGCACAAAACAGTCCAACACTCAGATAAATAAAGAAAAGAGGAGAAAACATCAGAACAAGGCGATAAAACAAAGATTGTCTAAAACTATATTTAGTGCACTGATCAGTTTTAATCTCTGAGTTGTTCATGAAAGTTTGATATAAAAATCACCACTGTTTTAGAAATTATGAACATGTTTTATATTATTTTAATTCATGAGTTATAATTAACATATTTTCTGGAAACACGTCACTGCATTTCATATGACTTTTGTACAGTTAATACAACAATGTGCACACAGAAAAACACAAAATCCATCACAGCCTGCTATGAATAATATTTTTTAATGATAATATATGTTTTTAAGTTATTACATTTACTGTGTGTACAACAGCATGTTGTTTATTAGAGTCAGATCAATAAATCAGCCTCAGATATATCTGCAGATATGAACTTATTACAGATGTGTTGGTATCTGTGTGAATGTCGGCTGATAAGTAACAAGAAACTGAAGAACAGAAATGTCAAACAGAGTCTTCATTACAAAGTTTGTCCACCAGAGAGCGAAGAAGAGTTTATTTATAACTGTGAAATGTCCTGATCAGAGTCTCTGTCACTAAAACAAACTCTTCTTGTTTATGTTTCTATATAGAAAAATACGTCCAAAGATCAAATGTCATATTTTCGATTACTGTAATTGTCTTCAAGATGTAAAAGTATCAATATCAGCATTATTTTCATAAATCCAGCACTGCTTCTGCAATACTGTTGAGATATTTAATCTTTTAATCAGAAAAAATTAGATTAAACTTTGTTTAAAAAATAGTTAATAAATAATTTTCTTTAATAATGGATACTAATAGAAACTGTACAGAATGACTACAAGAGAAATACAAATATTATATAGGGACATATCTTAAAATTGGAGCTGTGTCTGTTAACATTTTTTTTTACAATTTTTACCATTTTTTTGTTGTTATTAAATATGAGTTTTTAAAGATATTCAAATTTATATTTAAATATAATTATTTAATTTACATAAATTAGGAGCACAAGTGAACTGGGTCAGATATTTATTTTCTTGATGGTTGTATTTAAAAATAGATATTTATACGCAAACATTTGAAATCCACAAACCCTCTGACAACAACACGATCAAAGTTCAAATGAGTGATTATGTGATGATTGATGATGAAAATTACAACAAAAATTAAAAAGAGCAAAACAAGTCACTTCAAAATCAGAAAAGGATAAAACTAATAAGATAATGAGGATTGTTGAGTTTGAATGAAGAAGAATAATTTACTTCACAAACTAGAAACTAAGATATCCAGCACTAGAAAAAAAAAAGTTTTACAAACTGCTTCATATCAATAAAAGTCAGGAGCACAACTGCATGAGCTAAATATTTGACTTGTTCGATATTTCAGAAAAAAATATTTGTAAACACAAAAATATTAAAGTAATTCATTTATGGAGCTTTTTTTTTTTAAATAGTCTTGATTGACTTCACAACAAAGATGTCTTAAATGTGGTATTGTTCAGGGATTCATAAAAACAGGGAAATAAAAACTGAAATAATTACATTTACTTTTTCTTACAGTGACTCACTCTCTGAAATATTTCTACACTGCATCTTCTGGAGTCCCAAACTTCCCAGAGTTTGTGATAGTTGGTTTGGTTGATGAAGTTCGGATGTATCACTATGACAGTAACACCAAGAAGGCAGAACCCAAACAGGACTGGGTGAACAAGGCAGCAGATCCTCAGTACTGGGAGAGAAACACTGGGAACTGTTTGGGTGCCCAGCAGACCTTCAAAGCCGGCATTGAAATTTTGAAGCCACGATTCAACCAAACTGGAGGTTTGTTTATTTTTCACTTTCTACTGACAAAATGTTGTTTATATTTTAATCCTGTATTTTATTAAGCGCGCGCACACACACACACACACACACACACACACACACACACACACACACACACACTAAACTGTCTGTTGGAACTTTTCTTATCTAAAACTCTCAGTCAGACTGAACAGAAACATCACTGAGACTGAGACTACTGGATGCTGCTGTACTACACTGACACAGTGTTTCTGTCCATCCCATAATAACCAGCAGAGATTATTAACCCTTTATCTCCACTAGATTAGATCAGAGTGACTCTACTGAAGTGGCCACAGTGAGCTGGTCCATAATAACTCTACTGTAGGAACCTGTTTATCACAACAGTTTAACAACACACAGCTGATAGAGGAACATCACTGCCTGGTTTCTTAAACTACGGAGCAGGACTGTAAATGGGACACAGGCTGCTTCTGCTGGGTCCTCATATGAGAGGAGGAGCAGCATGTTTTAATACACCTGGCTGACAGGACAACAAGGTGACTGTCTCATTCAGATCAGAGGGTTCAAGAGTTTAACAGAACGACTCCACTGTGCTGACCACACTGTGTCCATCCCATAATATACAGGATATATAGTAGATCTACAGATTAGATTAGATTAACTCCACTGTACTGACCACACTGTGTCCATCCCATAATATACAGGATATATAGTAGATCTACAGATTAGATTAGATTAACTCCACTGTGCTGACCACACTGTGTCCATCCCATAATATACAGGATATATAGTAGATCTACAGATTAGATTAGATTAACTCTACTGTACTGACCACACTGTGTCCATCCCATAATATACAGGATATATAGTAGATCTACAGATTAGATTAGATTAACTCCACTGTGCTGACCACACTGTGTCCATCCCATAATATACAGGATATATAGTAGATCTACAGATTAGATTAGATTAGATTAACTCCACTGTACTGACCACACTGTGTCCATCCCATAATATACAGGATATATAGTAGATCTACAGATTAGATTAGATTAACTCTACTGTACTGACCACACTGTGTCCATCCCATAATATACAGGATATATAGTAGATCTACAGATTAGATTAGATTAACTCTGCTGTACTGACCACACTGTGTCCATCCCATAATATACAGGATATATAGTAGATCTACAGATTAGATTAGATTAACTCCACTGTACTGACCCACACTGTGTCCATCCCATAATATACAGGATATATAGTAGATCTACAGATTAGATTAGATTAACTCTACTTGACCACAGTGTGTCTCTGTCATAATAAACATATGTTGTGCTGAAGTTATTAGTCAATTAATCGATTAGTTGATCAACAGGAAATTTATTGACAAACATTTTTGACGATCAAATATTGATTTAAGTCTTTTACTAAACAAAACTCACAAACATTTTCTAGTTCAAGTTTCTCAAATATGAGAATTTGCTGCTTTTCTCTGTTTTATATCGTTATAAATTAAATTCTGTTCAGTGTTGGTCGGACAAAAGAAGATATTTAAAGATTTCACCTCCGACTCTGGAAACTTGTGATGGACATTTTCACTGTTGCTTCATATTTTACAGCATAAATGATTTATTGATTAACCAAAAAAATAGTCATTACATAATCAATAATTAGAAAAATAATTAGTTTGAACCAAAAATATGTAGTAAAACAGATTAGATGACTTTAAATCTACTGTACTCACACACAGTCTGTCCATCCCATAATATAGAAGAAGTATTTAGAAGATTTCACCTTTTGGCTCTGAGAACTTGTGATGGACTTTTTTCACCATTTTCTGACTTTTAACAGCATAAATGATTTATTGATTAGCCAAAAAATAATCATAACATAATCAATAATGACAAGAACAATCAGTTTAGGCCCAAAATATGTAGTAAAACACAGATTATATTACATTAACTCTACTGGACTGACACACAGTCTGTCCATCCAATAATATATAAAAGAAATGTGATGATTTCACGTTTGGCTCTGAGAACTTGAGAAGAACATTTTTCACAATTTTCCCACTTTTTAAAATAAATACATGGTTAATCAATTCATCAAAAAATAATTAACAATGAAAAGAATCATTAATTTCATCCTAAATATAAAGTAGAACCACAGATTATATTATATTAACTCCACTGTACTGACACACAGTCTGTCCATCCCATAATATAGAAGAAGACATTTAAAGATTTCACCTTTTGGCTCTGAGAACTTGTGATGGACATTTTTCATAATTTCCTCACTTTTTAAAATAAGTAAATGTTAATCGATTAATCAAAAAAGAATAAATAATGAGGAGAAGAATTAAGTTCAGTGTTAAATATAAAGTAGAACTCCAGATTAGATTAGATTAACTCTACTGTACTGACCACAGTGTGTTGGTCCGTCACATCAGCAGCATCAAACAAACATCTGCAGGTGGAAACAGCTGTTGGTTGTATTGAGTGATTGACTGATGGATGGACCAATCAGGACACACAGACTGCCTCCCAGTCTCCATCATGGTCCTGATGGTGTCCGCCTCATCCTGACCGGTTGTAGTAACACAGTGCTGAACAGGACACACTGTCCTGGCTGAGCAGGTGGAGTCTAGAGACTCATCCTGGACTGAGACTCTCCTTCAGTGGAAGCTTCTAGAGCAGCTTCAGGACAGTCTGGTCTGTAGTTTCTCACAGGAGGAGGATGTTGTTGGACTGATCCACTGGCTGCAGGGTCTCAGTGGGTGTAATGTTCAGTCCAGGATCAGGTTTAATCTGCTGGTCAGGACTCCACCTCAGTGTGTGTGTGTGTGTGTGTGTGTGTGTGTGTGTGTGTGTGTGTGTGTGTGCTCTCACATGAAGCCACACCACCTTCAACAGTGGAGATAAACTGTCGGTCTCAGTGGAGTCAGTGTGTCTCTGTGGTGAAACAGAGGATATGAACTGTGTCAGGATCTCACTCTGTTTCCCAGCAGTCTCTGCCTCTCTGTCTCTCTCTAAGACGTCCACACTGTCCAGATGATGATTGGCTGTGAGCGGCTTCCATCCAGCCAATAACAGCAGGAGGTGTAGATCCTGGTGTTTTGGTGTCTGTGGATCAGTGTGTCTCTGTGGTGAAGATGTGATGTCAGCTGATGATAGATGACTGAGCTGTGATCTCACTCTGGTTTAATGTCGTCTCTGTTTCTCTCTCAGGTGTCCACATTTTCCAGATGATGGAGGGCTGTGAGTGGGATGATGAGACTAATGAGGTCAGTGGATTTACACAGTGGGGTTATGATGGAGAAGACTTCATAGCATTTGACCTGAAGACAGAGACATGGATCGCTCCAACACAACAGGCTGAAATCACCAAACACAAGTGGGATAATAACAAGGCTTGGATAGCACAGGAAAAAAACTACCTCACCCAGATTTGTCCTGAGTGGCTGAAGAAGTATTTGGACTATGGGAGGAGCGTTCTGCTGAGAACAGGTAGAATCACCTGACCTGATGTAGTTTAATGGACACAACAAGCTTCATATTTATTTTCTGTTTCTAACTAATAGTAACATCACACTTAATATAAACCGACATATAGAGACACACTTTGTCTCCGTCTGTTTGTCTTTCACACACTTATTGTCCTCCTCCCAGTCTCATCTGTCTCATCCCTCTGTCCCTCTCTTATTGTAACGTGTTCACATATTTTGTCTGTGTTACTAAAACATTTAAAATACATTCCATCAAACAGGAATGATAATATTAATATACAGTAAATACTAATAAAGAACCTATAAACTGCCTCTCTTTCCTGTCCAGAGCTTCCCTCAGTGTCTCTCCTCCAGAAGACTCCCTCCTCTCCAGTCAGCTGCCTCGCTACAGGTTTCTACCCTCACAGAGCCTCACTCTTCTGGAGGAAAGATGGAGAGGAGCTTCATGAGGAGGTGGACCACGGAGAGATCCTCCCCAACCACGATGGAACCTTCCAGATGAGTGTTGACCTGAAACTTTCATCAGTCACACCTGAAGACTGGACGAGGTACGACTGTGTGTTTCAGCTCTCTGGTGTGAAGAAGGACATCATCACCAAACTGGAGAAAGATCGTATCAGAACCAACGAAGGTGTTGATGGTGAGTAACACATTTATTTGACTGTAACAGTCCTGCAGTTCATGTGTTCATATGTGTGTTGGAAGTTTTGTTTCCTTGTGTTGTTTCATTGTCAGATTATTTCATGTAGAAGGCTCAGACTAACATTAAACCAACGCACATGTTCACCTCTGGACTCTTAAAAGTGTATCAGCAAATCAATTTTCCACTTTTAAATGTTTTACTTTGATTAATACAGAACAGTGTCAATAATGAAACATACATACAGATGTTTCTGGTTGTCTTTTACATTTTGAAAGAAGATGTTTA